>JASTWP010001649.1:0-64053 GCA_030770255.1 Temnothorax ravouxi
GCTCAACGTTTGTGCGAATGCGATCGATCTTTAGCCGAGTGTTTGAGAAGATATCCTTGCCCTACCACCAAAGCAGTTTGTACCTCGTCACCATGGAGACTTGTGCAGAATCTTTTCATGATTATATAAATCGTGTACTTGAAAAAATAACATAGGCCGCGTTTTGAAACGTGAGAAATTCGTTTTTTATTTGTAACATTTGAAAATGTTACAAAATAACATTTGACTTTTGAGATAAAATATTTCATATCTAATTTTATGACTTGTACATACGTATCACATATCAAAAAAACAATTTTCAAAAGCCGGTAAAATTCGGATACCAAAAAAGTATACCAGATTATTCCTATAAATTACACATATTTATAAATAAAAAATGATGATTCTCTATGAAAGTATAGTTAATAAGAGAACTGCAGCGAGAAGATCCGGCGGCTCGCTTGCTGATTGGCTGACCGCGGCCACGAATCACAACCGAGTGTTGGGCTCGCAGCTGATTCCGTGTGCGAAGTAACGTGTATTATGTGAGTGAGAAAGATTAATATTTATAATATTATTAACAAATCTCTTATTTCACGTTGATTATAATGATGGAACTAAAATAAAAACATTTCTGAATGATCGAATTGTGTCAGACATACAGAGTAGGTTACTTTGTTTAGCGATCAGCTGCGGACTCAAATTGGGAACCATGGAGAGGGTAAGGGTGCCATTACATGGAGCGCGGAAACGCGGAAACGCGGAAACGCGGAAGACAAAATTTACTAGATTTCCGTCGATCCGTTCCGTCTGTTTTGAATGCCTTATATTACATGGAGCACATTTTGAGCGGAAAAGCGGAACGGAGAATTATAAAATATTAATTTTTAACGGTATTTATCGATTAAAATGCTTGTATTCAATAGATAAGCTGAAAAGATAAGCATATTAATAAAAATTGCAATGAATTAAGTGAACAGAATTTTAAGAAATGAATACAAATGTCTATTTGTCACTATACTGTTCCGCTTTTCCGCGCAAATTGTGCTCCATGTAATATAAGGAGAAACAAACTCGCGGAACGAACGCGTCAAATGTTCGTTCTTTTTCTCTGTACTGTTGCACGCAGATACCTCAGATAGGTTATGTATTTTTATAATATTCTATCCCGCTTAGAATATTGTGGACTTTTCTCCGTGAAATTGGAAAAGTGAAAAGTATATCATGGATCCAAATATCATGTTAATGATTATTATGAAGTTTCTCATACAAGCAAGTGATGAACCGATGAGACATGCAGAAATAACAATGAAAAAAGTGACTTCAATGTATTATTTGTACTTGCGTTACAAGAAATTGGAAGACAAAAAGAATCGAAGAATATGGGTACGACCTATTTTTACCGAAGAAAGAAGACTTGCACAAGGTGACAGCCACAATTTACTTGTGGAGATGAGATTGACAGATCCCGAAAAATACTTTAACTATCTCAGAATGTCATCAACAATCTTCAATGAGTTACTCAAGCTTGTTGGACCATTGATCGAAAAGCAAACAGTAATTCGAAAACCAATACCGGCTAGGACGAGATTGGAGGTGACTCTACGTTGGTTGGCATCTGGTGATAGCATGACATCGCTATCATATGCTTATCGTATTGCTCAATGTACACTATCACATCTTATTCCGGAAACGTGTGAAGCAATTTGGCTCTCTCTACAAAAGAAGGTTATGGTTGATCCAACTCAAGAAAATTGGAGTAGGATTGCAGAAGATTTCGAACTGATATGCCAATTTCCACACTGCATAGGCGCTATCGATGGAAAGCATGTCGAAATTCAGGTATGTATATTATGAATTTATTTACAATAATTCAGGTTCAATATATTACACATTAATAATGCAATGACATATGTAAAATGAGAAATATATATAACACAATTTTTCAATTTGCAGGCACCGCCTCGTAGTGGCTCATGCTACTACAATTATAAAGGAAGGCACAGCATAAACTTGCTCGCAGTAAGTGATGCCAAGAACCGTTTTATTATTGTGGACATTGGAGCTGAAGGAAGGCAAAGCGACGGAGGTGTTTTCGAAAACAGCGGATTACCGCATCTACTGGAAACAAATGCTCTCCATTTGCCTCTACCTACACGTCTAAATAATATGGATTCGGATTTTCCATACGTTTTATTGGGAGATGAGGCCTTTCCTCTGAGCACCTATATGATGCGACCGTACCCTCGGAGTAGACGGCTGAATATCAACAGAAAAATTTTTAACTATCGCCTGAGTCGAGCAAGGAGAACAGTAGAATGTGCTTTCGGGCTTTTGGTTGCAAGATGGAGAATATATCGTCAACCTCTTGTTGCATGCACACGTACTGCTGTGAAAGCTGTACAAGCAACGGTTGTCTTACATAATTTCATTATTAATAATGAATTAGATCTACCATTTGCAGCAAGACAGTATTCTAATATACAAGAAGAAGAACACAACTTCTTAGTTACAAGTACCGGACTTACAGCTGTAAGTCATAGAAATGTTTCGCAAAAGTCTGCAGCACTGAAAATTCGAGATAACTTTGCTTATTATTTCGAACATGTAAATCCTCTATCATGGCAGTTGGACAAAGTTTTAACTAATAACTTTTAAAACACAGTTTCCATTTAATGCATTGTATTTGTAATATTCGTATGTAGCCTGTTTTGACGATCTATATTTCTATAGTTTAATATTCGTACAATGTAATGAATCGAAATAGAAAAAATATTTTATTATATATATATATATACATGAAAATAAAATAATATGTCAACAAAGTAATATTTTTATTAGGGATTCTCTCGCTCAATACGTTCCATATCCTCCTCTTGGATAGCAATATCCATAATTCTCCTTTGCAGATTTCTGCGTTGTATGTAGGGTAGTCGGCGTAAAATGTCACCAAGCTGATCTAAATAGCTGTCCACTACATCACGTTTCTTCCGTGACGCTTCATCAATCATACTGAGAAATTTAGTTTCCATATCAGCTTGCCTTTGTGCAATCTTTGCTTCTATAAGTAAATAATATATGCCTAATTAATAATCGGTACTTAATAATACATGATGAGTATCTAAAATACATAAAACCAAAAGACAATTGCCGTATACTTTTATTTCTCGCCTCTGATGGTGAACATGATCTTCGTGATGATGCGTTTGATGTACTTGCAACGTCCAACATGGAATCATCACAAGTCGAGTGGTCTGCAGCCATGTCATTCCTTTGCATATCATTCTCATCAACACAGGATGAATTCGCTTCTAAAAGGTGCTGGATGGAGCTGACAGTCCTGGAAACAAAACAATTTTACAAATTATGACATTCAATTGCACGCAATTTGAATGTTTGCAAAATCTTAGTTGAAAGATAATATAAATACTTACGGTGTTGTCTTTTCAGTATCGTCGAGAAATTTCATTTCTTCATAATGAGCGAAAGAACTACGTAACGGATGGCCAGATTCCGCCCCAGAACCACTTCGCACGTATCCTCGCATTTTCTTTCTAGCCTTTATATACGCATCTCGAAGTTGTTTCCATTTCTGCTTTACTTCTGGCACAGATAGAGATCCTATGATATTGTACAGAGAATCGTAAATTATTTACTTTATCATGCAAATAATATAATTCATATAAATAATTAAAGAATGATCTCACCATCAAATATGTTTACAATTTCTTGCCAAAGATTTTCTTTTTTTAATTTTGTTCTTTGATTTAATGGAATAGAATGGTCCCACAAAGCCTTTCGGATACGAACTAATTCAATGAGCAACTCATCTTGTGTGAATTCAGACTGTACATTGCTTTCTTTCGTATGCGGTATATCTTCAGTTTCATGTCTTTTTCCTTTAAAATAAATAAAAATAATAGTGACTTAAATTACCATGAAATGACTCAATTGTCTGTTCTAATGGATCAATAATTAACTTTTTTACAACATTTCAATGCTTGTGTGTACTTAATAAGTTGTTTAACACTATCCCATATGTAAAATATACATTGTCAAAACAAAAATGTGTAATTATAATTATTCATAATAGCATTCACCATTTTGCAAAATTATTATGTCCCTCAAGGAAGAACTTTATATGTAATACTTATATACATGTATTCTGATAAGTATTTCATTAATTTAGATCAGTTTATTCATCACTTATATTTATGTTATAATGGATAAACCCGATAAACATTTTTAGTCATTATGTTGCTGAGATGTTAGCGTAACGTTCTAGTTTAAGTATTTACTGCGTATTATAATAGAAGATAATTATAATGGATAATAAAAACTTTTTCACGAATTACACTACATAAATAAATAAATAACTTAATAAATAATAGCTTTTTATGCAACTGTCACTATAATCATTTAAAAAGAACCATTGTTTAACATACTCATAGTAACCACAGCATTTTCGTCAACATTTATGACGTCAGTATTTTCATCATATGCACCAAAACAATGATGGTCTAAAATTGTTCCACATTATCCACGTAAAATAAAACCGCAGTATCCACACTTTGTAGCCTGCAAACATAATATATACAAGTGTTTAATTATCTTTATTTCACATAAAGTGAGGTTATGACTTCATTCAGTAGGTATTAATAGTAATTTTTTTAAATTTGATTTAAACGTTATGTCAATTCATTATTAATTTACAAATACTATAATATACTTAATACTCAATACTCAAATACTTACTGGACCGTTCATTATAAACGTTTTATACTTCTTTATATACTAATATACTTGATGTTATTGTTTAGCACTTCTTGGCACACACACACAAACACGCATGATTTCCGCTGTTCCGCTCAAATGGGATAGAAAATATATCGCGGAAACGCGGAATCTAGTTACTTTCTTTCCGCGTTTCCGCGTTTCCGCGCTCCATGTAATGTCAGCCTAAGAAATGACCTTAAAAAAGTCGACTTCTCTACCAAGTCAGTTTCGGTGCAAGTCGACTTCAAAAGAAAAGGTCCTATAAGCATGTGTCCTAAATTGCTACGTTTTTAAAATACACGGTGTCAAAGACACACGTCTCAGGTAGATCTAAAAATGTTTCGCCGGTACTAGAAAGTAATTTCTAATACCACATATACGCATACCAAATTTGAATTGAAAAATATCTTAAACGTTTTCTAGATTTTCGAAATTTTTATTTTTTTTTTACAACTTTAACATCCTGTATTTTGAAAACGAAGCAGTTTAGAACACATGTTTATAAGACCTTTTCTTCTTAAAATAAGCCAAGGAATATCCCATTCAAGTTTTCGTACTTATTTAAGAAACACTCTGTATAATTCAACAATTTTTTTCTATTCCGTTGTTTGATCTACAACATATTTACACCTCCGGTTAAATATACCATTCTATTCTTGTACTTCTTGGAAATATCTTGTTCTATCTGTAATTAGATGTAATGTAAAAAATAACAATTTATTATTCGAAAACGTAGCATTGAGAGAACGAAGATAACGTACCTCTGTTTGCAGTTCTTTAGTTCTTTGTACGATGAGTTTAAATAGCGGACGCAATTTATCGATTTGATTCTGTGCGTCATCTTGCTTCTGTCGCATGGATTCTTGCTGGGTTACCATTCTATCGATCAGGTTTAATTTTTGCTTTAAAGTAGCAGCCACTACGTCCACGTACCTGGGATAGAAATATATAAACATTTGTAAAAAGATGTACACTCAGCAGGAATGCCTGGACATAATACATATACATATACATGTACATATATGGCAGATACATATCAAAATGTCCAGGCATTCCTGCCGGTCAGTGTACGTGGTCTGTTTAAAAAGTAATGAAACTGAATTTTTCTTCTCAACAACTGGTAACACTGTAAAAACGAGACTACAGTTGATCGAGAGCTACATTAATACTCTACCTTCAGTTAAAATTTCAATACATGTTTGATAACATTAACACATGTGACTCTACAATCATTTGTATAACTGTATGTTTGGGTGACGCATCATGGAACACAAGAAAATCGAGCAGCATTATGCAAAGTTTGACACAGCAAATTCTACGCAGGATAACGTGACAGAAACATTTAAAAAGTTGACAGTGAGAGCGATTGGTGGCTTATTAAATTAAATTTGAATCACCAAATTGTTTATGACATTGATGATTCAGAACAGGATTCATCTTCACAATTTCACCGCCATCTAAAAATACCTTGTGCTCGTGATAGAACTTGATCTTTGTAAGTCTGTTTCAACTTCTTAAATGCTTCCATCGCATTGTCCTGGCTCGATCTACTGCAGTCTGGTTTTTACGGTGTTACCAGTTGTTAAGAAAAAAATTCAGTCTTATTACTTTTTAAACAGACCACGTATTATATTTAACTGTAAATATTGTACCTCGGATAATGTTTGATGTTATGTAAATGGTGGACATTGCTATGCAATATTTCAGAGAGAATAACTTGAATGTTATCCAGCATGTTCTGAGTGGTCTCTATGGTAGAAAGTTGCAGAATAGATGAAGCGTCCTGCATCTGACTAAAGCTGAGAAGGTTGTTCCTATCGTCGCCTTTGAATTCGTACAGACGTAACTTCATAAATGCCTCTAGCTGTAGAAATATACATTTATATAAAAATGTAAAGCTGTCAATTTCTTACATGCACATTTATAAGTCATACTTCAAACAGCTGATTGATAAATTCGGATCTCGTTGTTGGATTGTCTAATATCGTGTAGGCTTCAGACCCCGTAGCCACACCACCTTCATGACCCGATGCTTCCACAACTATACCCGATTCCTCCAAAGAGATATTACAATATATTTTTGCCGCAGTAGGTTGTTCCGCATTTTCGTCTCCCCAATCAATATCGTCCCCTGCGTCCAAATCAACTTCTTCACCAAAGTCAATCTCTCTCTGCAGATCCAAGTTGCCAAAATCAATGACCTGTTGAGAATGCTCGGGATAATAACGCAATCGAATCTCTATTCTTACTACAAATATCACAAAAAAATTATATAAAAATATTCATACATTAGTATCCAAACTAGACCTTCCATTACTTTCTTCTTCATCCGCTTTAATATTCAATGGTGGCTCAATTATCGACGCTGGTACTTCTCCATAAGTATATTCAAACATCGTTGTGTTTCCCTTTTCTTTAAAAATCAAATAATGTATAACAATCTATCATACACACTTCTTATTCAAATATTATACATTCTTGAAATAATTATTTTGCAAACATACCAATGACATATTTAATTATTGATACGCAATTACTGTCGTACTGCTGGCCAAAAGTACATTCAACAAATGCGCTGTAAAACTCCACTACCTTGTCCAAACTCTTCGTTTTTTCTGCTACTTTCTGATAAATTTCCGACAACTCTTTCACCTTATCCATTAACTCACGTCTGACTGTACTGTAGCCAGTTATACCTAATTGTTTGCAAAGCGCATTATACTCTGTATACGCAATATTTTCTGATTTTTTATATTCCGCTTTTTTCTTTTCAAATTCCTGTCAGTGCAGTTTTATATGCGATTTTAGACAATGACAGGATAAGTAAACAGTATTATGATAACATTATACATTATATAAATTGATTTACCGTTAACGATTGTTCTAACTTCTGTATCTGTTTTTTAATACTGGGGACCTCGTAATTGACATTTCTTATGAGAATTTGCGCGGCTTCGGCAAGGTATACATTATCTTTTTCATATAATCGTAAAATCTCCTGCCAATCCTTCATCCTTTGTGAACCGTATCGCCCGAATAAATTTTTCGTGCCCGCTTCCGTTTCCTTCAAGATTTCCACAATTTTCATGCAATAAAAGTAATTTATATCTGTAAAAAGAGGTAAAGCAAAGACTCGGGAGTTTGCAGCTATGTGCTAAAAATCAGATAGAACCATAACAATTAACACTACTTACAGGCGCCAGACAACAATGAGGCAATGCTATCATGAGCAGGCATATTCTGTATTGCATCATTAATTTTCTGCCTAATGGTCAAAATGTTCGTGTGCCAATTCTTCTTGCAGTGCCTCCGATTAATCAGCCAATCCAATAATTTTCCAGCATTAATGTCGATTGGGATATCCTGCTCCTAAATAATTATTTGTACGTAAAGATATAATTTAATAAAACGCAACAATAAAAAAGAAAATAATATCAAAAACGTGTATGTGAAATTCAAGTTTACTCCAGATTATGTCACGGGTAAAATTGTGTATACGCGATTTCATATCAATGTTTAAAATTGATATCGTTGACGTAAAAATAATTGCGTGTTTGAATAACGCGACCACATGCCTGCATGTTGTTAAATTCAACGAATTTCTCGGCAAGAAATCGTATCTCTTTCGCCACAATCCGAGTTGGAGAACAGCTGGTTATAACAGCTGTTAATCTTTTATTAAGCAGGGACACTTTTCTTCTTCTTCTTCTTCTTCTCTCCCCGTTTGGATATCGGGTTCCGAGGAACCCTAGTACCACGCTTTCTCCGCAAGACCAATGGGGGACTCTCTCTTTGTGGGGAATTGCTACCGCCATTTCTCCCTAGCGTAAAGTGGGGGAATCGAGAGTCTTATGTATGGTCAGCGTGCTGCCTGCGAGCAGCAATAACCTCCGTGAAGTTGGCCGGACAACTTCAACGTATCGAACTTTAAATAATTGGAATCGATTGGTGGTCGTTTGCTGGTCTTTGGTAGTCTAGTCCGATCGTTTGGTGGTTAGCCGTTTTCCTGTAAAACCAAAATGAAATTTGCGGTGTGAAGTTAGCCGGACAATTTTTTTTTTTCAACCAATTTAACTTTTTTATAGCTCATTCGACGCGGAATCGTTTGGTGGTCACGAATATCACCAGTAAAACGTTTGGTGGTCAACCGTTTTCCCAGAAACTAAAAAAAACCGTATGCGCATAATGCCGGACATATCACCTCTGTGCCATTAATCAGAAAAGTTGTATTTGTCACCCAAATTAACTTTGATAGGGCTCATTCGACGCGGAATCGTTTGGTGGTCACGAATATCGTCATTAAAACGTTTGGTGGTCAACCGTTTTCCCAGGAAATAGGAAAAACCGTACGCTCACGCCATTGGTCGTATGACTCTGTGCTATTAATTAGAAAAATTGTATTAGTCACGCAAATTGACTTCCATATGGCTCGTTTGACGCGGAATCGTTTGGTGGTCACGAATATCGTCATTAAAACGTTTGGTGGTCAACCGTTTTCCCAGAAAATAGGAAAAACCGTACTCTCACGCCATTGGTCGTACGACTCCGTGACGGTGGCTCGGTAATTTAATGAATAAAGATTATTTATCAATCAAATTGACTTTTATACGGCTCGTTGGACGCGGAATCGTTTGGTGGTCACGAATATCGTCATTAAAACGTTTGGTGGTCAACCGTTTTCCCAGAAAATAGGAAAAACCGTACGCTCACGCCATTGGTCGTATGACTCTGTGCTATTAATTAGAAAAATTGTATTTGTCACGCAAATTGACTTTCATACGGCTCATTCGACGCGGAATCGTTTGGTGGTCACGAATATCGTCATTAAAACGTTTGGTATTCAACCATTTTACCAGAAAATAGGAAAAACCGTACTCTTACGCCATTGGTCGTACGACTCCGTGACGGTAGCTCGGTAATTTGATGAATAAAGATTATTTATCAATCAAATTGACTTTTATACGGCTCGTTGGACGCAGAATCGTTTGGTGGTCACGAATATCGTCATTAAAACGTTTGGTGGTCAACCGTTTTCCCATAAAATAGGAAAAACCGTACGCTTACGCCATTGGTCGTATGACTCTGTGCTATTAATTAGAAAAATTGTATTTGTCACGCAAATTGACTTTCATACGGCTCATTCGACGCGGAATCGTTTGGTGGTCACGAATATCGTCATTAAAACGTTTGGTGGTCAACCGTTTTCCCAGAAAATAGGAAAAACCGTACTCTCACGCCATTGGTCGTACGACTCCGTGACGGTAGCTCGGTAATTTGATGAATAAAGATTATTTATCAATCAAATTAACTTTTATACGGCTCGTTGGATTTGATTGTTAAATAATCTTTATTCATCAAATTACCGAGCTACCGTCACGGAGTCGTACGACCAATGGCGTAAGAGTACGGTTTTTTCTATTTTCTGGGAAAACGGTAGACTACCAAACGTTTTAATGACGATATTCGTGACCACCAAACGATTCCGCGTCAAATGAGCCGTATGAAAGTCAATTTGCGTGACAAATACAATTTTTCTAATTAATAGCACAGAGTCATACGACCAATGGCGTAAGAGTACGGTTTTTCCTATTTTCTGGGAAAACGGTTGACTACCAAACGTTTTAATGACGATATTCGTGACCACCAAACGATTCCGCGTCGAATGAGCCGTATGAAAGTCAATTTGCGTGACAAATACAATTTTTCTAATTAATAGCACAGAGTCATACGACCAATGGCGTGAGCGTACGGTTTTTCCTATTTTCTGGGAAAACGGTTGACCACCAAACGTTTTAATGACGATATTCGTGACCACCAAACGATTCCGCATCCAACGAGCCGTATAAAAGTCAATTTAATTGATAAATAATCTTTATTCATCAAATTACCGAGCTACCGTCACGGAGTCGTACGACCAATGGCGTAAGAGTACGGTTTTTCCTATTTCCTGGGAAAACGGTCGACCACCAAACGTTTTAATGACGACATTCGTGACCACCAAACGATTCCGCGACAAACGAGCCATATGAAAGTCAATTTGCGTGACAAATACAATTTTTCTAATTAATAGCACAGAGTCATACGACCAATGGCGTGAGCGTACGGTTTTTCCTATTTTCTGGGAAAACGGTTGACTACCAAACGTTTTAATGACGATATTCGTGACCACCAAACGATTCCGCGTCAAATGAGCCGTATGAAAGTCAATTTGCGTGACAAATACAATTTTTCTAATTAATAGCACAGAGTCATACGACCAATGGCGTAAGAGTACGGTTTTTCCTATTTTCTGGGAAAACGGTTGACTACCAAACGTTTTAATGACGATATTCGTGACCACCAAACGATTCCGCGTCGAATGAGCCGTATGAAAGTCAATTTGCGTGACAAATACAATTTTTCTAATTAATAGCACAGAGTCATACGACCAATGGCGTGAGCGTACGGTTTTTCCTATTTTCTGGGAAAACGGTTGACCACCAAACGTTTTAATGACGATATTCGTGACCACCAAACGATTCCGCATCCAACGAGCCGTATAAAAGTCAATTTAATTGATAAATAATCTTTATTCATCAAATTACCGAGCTACCGTCACGGAGTCGTACGACCAATGGCGTAAGAGTACGGTTTTTCCTATTTCCTGGGAAAACGGTCGACCACCAAACGTTTTAATGACGACATTCGTGACCACCAAACGATTCCGCGTCAAACGAGCCATATGAAAGTCAATTTGCGTGACAAATACAATTTTTCTAATTAATAGCACAGAGTCATACGACCAATGGCGTGAGCGTACGGTTTTTCCTATTTTCTGGGAAAACGGTTGACCACCAAACGTTTTAATGACGATATTCGTGACCACCAAACGATTCCGCGTCGAATGAGCCGTATGAAAGTCAATTTGCGTGACAAATACAATTTTTCTAATTAATAGCACAGAGTCATACGACCAATGGCGTGAGCGTACGGTTTTTCCTATTTTCTGGGAAAACGGTTGACCACCGAACGTTTTAATGACGATATTCGTGACCACCAAACGATTCCGCATCCAACGAGCCGTATAAAAGTCAATTTAATTGATAAATAATCTATATTCATCAAATTACCGAGCTACCGTCACGGAGTCGTACGACCAATGGCGTAAGAGTACGGTTTTTCCTATTTCCTGGGAAAACGGTCGACCACCAAACGTTTTAATGACGACATTCGTGACCACCAAACGATTCCGCGTCAAACGAGCCATATGAAAGTCAATTTGCGTGACAAATACAATTTTTCTAATTAATAGCACAGAGTCATACGACCAATGGCGTGAGCGTACGGTTTTTCCTATTTTCTGGGAAAACGGTTGACCACCGAACGTTTTAATGACGATATTCGTGACCACCAAACGATTCCGCATCCAACGAGCCGTATAAAAGTCAATTTAATTGATAAATAATCTTTATTCATCAAATTACCGAGCTACCGTCACGGAGTCGTACGACCAATGGCGTAAGAGTACGGTTTTTCCTATTTCCTGGGAAAACGGTCGACCACCAAACGTTTTAATGACGATATTCGTGACCACCAAACGATTCCGCGTCGAATGAGCCGTATGAAAGTCAATTTGCGTGACAAATACAATTTTTCTAATTAATAGCACAGAGTCATACGACCAATGGCGTGAGCGTACGGTTTTTCCTATTTTCTGGGAAAACGGTTGACCACCGAACGTTTTAATGACGATATTCGTGACCACCAAACGATTCCGCATCCAACGAGCCGTATAAAAGTCAATTTAATTGATAAATAATCTTTATTCATCAAATTACCGAGCTACCGTCACGGAGTCGTACGACCAATGGCGTAAGAGTACGGTTTTTCCTATTTCCTGGGAAAACGGTCGACCACCAAACGTTTTAATGACGACATTCGTGACCACCAAACGATTCCGCGTCAAACGAGCCATATGAAAGTCAATTTGCGTGACAAATACAATTTTTCTAATTAATAGCACAGAGTCATACGACCAATGACGTGAGCGTACGGTTTTTCCTATTTTCTGGGAAAACAGTTGACCACCAAACGTTTTAATGACGATATTCGTGACCACCAAACGATTCCGCGTCGAATGAGCCGTATGAAAGTCAATTTGCGTGACAAATACAATTTTTCTAATTAATAGCACAGAGTCATACGACCAATGGCGTGAGCGTACAGTTTTTCCTATTTTCTGGGAAAACGGTTGACCACCGAACGTTTTAATGACGATATTCGTGACCACCAAACGATTCCGCATCCAACGAGCCGTATAAAAGTCAATTTAATTGATAAATAATCTTTATTCATCAAATTACCGAGCTACCGTCACGGAGTCGTACGACCAATGGCGTAAGAGTACGGTTTTTCCTATTTCCTGGGAAAACGGTCGACCACCAAACGTTTTAATGACGATATTCGTGACCACCAAACGATTCCGCGTCGAATGAGCCGTATGAAAGTCAATTTGCGTGACAAATACAATTTTTCTAATTAATAGCACAGAGTCATACGACCAATGGCGTGAGCGTACGGTTTTTCCTATTTTCTGGGAAAACGGTTGACCACCAAACGTTTTAATGACGATATTCGTGACCACCAAACGATTCCGCGTCCAACGAGCCGTATAAAAGTCAATTTGATTGATAAATAATCTTTATTCATCAAATTACCGAGCTACCGTCACGGAGTTATACGACCAATGGCGTAAGAGTACGGTTTTTCCTATTTTCTGGGAAAACGGTTGACTACCAAACGTTTTAATGACGATATTCGTGACCACCAAACGATTCCGCGTCGAATGAGCCGTATGAAAGTCAATTTGCGTGACAAATACAATTTTTCTAATTAATAGCACAGAGTCATACGACCAATGACGTGAGCGTACGGTTTTTCCTATTTTCTGGGAAAATGGTTGACCACCAAACGTTTTAATGACGATATTCGTGACCACCAAACGATTCCGCGTCCAACGAGCCGTATAAAAGTCAATTTGATTGATAAATAATCTTTATTCATCAAATTACCGAGCTACCGTCACGGAGTCGTACGACCAATGGCGTGAGCGTACGGTTTTTCCTATTTTCTGGGAAAACGGTTGACCACCAAACGTTTTAATGACGATATTCGTGACCACCAAACGATTCCGCATCCAACGAGCCGTATAAAAGTCAATTTGATTGATAAATAATCTTTATTCATCAAATTACCGAGCTACCGTCACGGAGTCGTACGACCAATGGCGTAAGAGTACGGTTTTTCCTATTTTCTGGGAAAACGGTTGACTACCAAACGTTTTAATAACGATATTCGTGACCACCAAACGATTCCGCGTCGAATGAGCCCTATCAAAGTTAATTTGGGTGACAAATACAACTTTTCTGATTATTGGCACAGAGGTGATATGTCCGGCATTATGCGCATACGGTTTTTTTTATTTTCTGGGAAAACGGTTGACCACCAAACGTTTTACTGGTGATATTCGTGACCACCAAACGATTCCGCGTCGAATGAGCTATAAAAAAGTTAAATTGGTTGAAAAAAAAAATTTTCCGGCTAACTTCACACCGCAAATTTCATTTTAGTTTTACAGGAAAACGGCTAACCACCAAACGATCGGACTAGACTACCAAAGACCACCAAACGACCACCAATCGATTCCAATTATTTAAAGTTCGATACGTTGAAGTTGTCCGGCCAACTTCACGGAGGTGTGTGAGTGAGCGCAAAGACAAACAAGTGTACCAACCGCACGAACTGTTTGGCGTTGCCATGTCGCTGCCCTCATCTCGTACATGAGGGCAGCGAGGAAAATTGTTTATGTAAAAAATTACATGCACCTTGTGGCGAAATTACTGTACTTCAGTAAATCGCCATAATAACGCAATAATTCAATCAAAATAATTTTCGAAGTAGAGCACTCAAGAGTTGGCACAAGTTGAAAATTATAGTCAAGCGACGCATTTAACACACTTTATTTTAATCTATTTCAGACAAAATATTATTCTACAACGTAAAAATTACTTACTAATGGTCTTTTTACGTCGTTACAAAGCTTTGCAATGCATTATCCTATTTTTTTATGATCATATAAATAATTTGATAAAAAAATCATAAACATTGTTCTGACTTCGGCCCTTCATCATCAAACTACCTTAAGACACATAACATGATCCATTCGTCCGTGTAACGTCGGCCTCTATCGTGTTTTTTTGACGCAGCTGCAATAATTTCATTTAAAGCTATTCTCTGGGTGGCAGGTACATTTAATGCTAAACACTTTTCATTTAATGTTTGATCCTGAATAGCAACAATTTCAGCTTCTTTGTTTTTCAATGACTGCATTAATAATTCCACACGATATTTAGTACGTTTTGCCTTCCGTGTTTGATTGTTCAGTTTTTTTGCATTAATGCTAACTTTTTTTGATCAATTGGATTTGACGATTTTAAGATACGATTAACCGCCTTGCAACTCTCCAAATCTTTTTCCTTTTTGTAGTACTGTTTTTCTCAATTTATTGCAACAATCACATCTTTTTTTTTTGACAGGAGAGAACATTCATGGGCACGCCATTCATCGACATAATCCTTAAACGCGCATTGTTCCGGAATACAATAAACATTAATATTTCCTAGACCATTGCATATATTCTTATGTTGAAACCTTTCCAAAATAACTGGCAGCGATTTAGTGTTGTTCAAAAGTTGTACGAGGACAGTATCGTTTTACCGTATACATATAGTAGCGGAGTTTTCTTTGGGTATCAAGAGTTATGCTTTTTTGTGTAACCGGATAATTGACGCCGTTTTTTATTCTCATAACTGAATATGTAAAGAGTACATGTTGTTTTTCACGCGCATGTATTTCGGTGATCTTCCAATTTTTAGGTAACTTGGCAGAAAAATTTTCGTTACATTCACCACTTTTGAATAATTCATGACCTAGCAAAAAAAGTATAATAAAAAATTATAACAATTCTTCACAATTAAGCTAATTAAATAGATATTATCAATTGTGTATACTATGATATAATATACTCGCAAATAAGTGAGTTAGAGAGAATGAAAATTAACCCTAGAGAGTCTTTGTGGGGTCCGACCGGACCCCACGCAAAATTCAAATTGAGCCCCTGCCTTAGGAAGGTTAGTTTTCATACCGAGACCTTAACCATATGATTCAGTTTAGTCATCCGACAATCGACTTCCGTCATTCAACAAGTGCGTTAGATCCGTGCAGCAGCTGTGTCCAAAAAAGAAAATCGTTTGGGGTCCAGTAAGACCCCCTTTGGCCGTTTACGTTCGACATTTACCACAGTAAAGTATATTTCAGATTTTTTTTAAATCGGTAACAAAAAATTATACACTTTATAGCACTCCCCGGAAAATTCTACCCCTGTTTCGTATATAATTGTTTAAGATTCGGTCAATTATTTCATTTTTGCTGTTCTTGCACAGCAACTGATTAAAACTTTATAAAGTTTTTGTGGAGTTAATTTTACTGTTTCCACATACTTTTATAACTTTTGACTACCTTTCAAATAAATGATAATCGACAGAATCTGTTTTACTTTCCATTTCTTGCGATTTTTCCTATCTGACAGTTTTTCGTCATTTCCTCTACTTCAGACGTTCAAAGAAATATGGTTTTTTTAAGAAACGAAAAAGTCGCTTACATGCCCTTGAAGGTTGTCTATTCGTTTTTCAAAATCCGTTGGAATTTTTAAAATCGGTGAAAAAAACATTAGACACGAAACATTATACACGCGGTACAAGTTTTGGGGTCCGTATGACCCCACTTGGCCTTTTACGTATGAGAAAAGTAAGGAAGACTCTAGGGTTAACATAGAGTAACTCCGGTATATACGCCGCACTTAAGGAAAACTTAATTTATCGAGTACTATTACCGAGTATAAAACTATGTTTAAGGCAAATAAATTATACTAATAAAAACTTTATACTGTTTACTATTATAAAAAAATTAGAAATTAGAAATATTTATTCTTTGTATTTTTATTTAACAAAAAAAACTTTTAGACTCTTGCATTTTTGCCATGTATCCCATAGAAGTAGGATAAATGATATTCATAGGTGGAATATACAAAGTAAGAAATTTTGTGTATTAAAATAACACGTTTTATATTTAATCGTAAGATTAACATAAAAATAATGAAGATTCCGATTTTTACACAGTGTTTGTACTATAGCATAAATTTCGCACGCTAAAAATGTCATATATCCTAAACAGGGATATATAAAGATATCAAACTAAACGAAGAATACAAGAGCTGTGTACTTTTATTTTGCTGTATTCCATCCTTTACTATCCCTTTACACTTATGTATCGTGAAATAACCATTAAACCTTAGTAGTATATGATCGCAATATATGATCGCGCTACTTACTAAGGCGAGAAATCGATTCAACTCACGACGGTTTCGTTAATATTAACAGTAAAGAACTGAAATTGCAACATAATACTAATATATATGGCATAAAGGCACATGACAGAATAATTGGGAAAAAATATCTTCATTTATTTAACTTTTTCTGATTTCTGCGGCGTAAATACCGGAGTTACCCTATTTCTATATCAATTTGAGATAAACGGAATTTTTGTGCTTGAAATTTCTATTATATTTACAACTGTGTATTGAGCGACACCTCTTAATTATACAATGAGTGGAAAATGCAACTTACATTCGCTAATGACTGAAACATTGCCAAAATTTTCTCGTCCCAAAGCCAAAGCAGGAACAGGAATCTGATATGGTTGTGCAACTACTGTTGGACCGTGCTTTTGAAGAATAAACTTTGTATTTTCTTTGATAGCACCATCATTCATTGACTTTGCAACATTTTCGATTTCAACATCTACTTTGCCGACAATCGAAGAATTATCAAGGAAAATCGAAGATAAGTTTATAATAAGGATACAATAAATAAATGCAAATGTATACATCAAGAAATGCAGCAATATTTTGATGAAAAGTAATTTTTAAAAATAAATAAATATATATAGATATATATATGGGGCATTTCATGCCAAATCAACCAATGATTGACCCCGACCATTTTTTATTTGGCTGATAATTTTTTGTGTTTTTGCACTAAATGAAAGTAGCTTCCATGATTTTTTGTAGATTTTTATCTCTACTCATACTTAAGTTATGGATTTTTGAAAAAAAATGCAGTTTAAAATTTGGCAAATTTCAAATGCTTGTAACTTTAAGAAGAAAAAAGATATTGTAAAAAACAAGGTGGGCTTTCTTTTCGGTTTTCTCTGTACTTTTCGAAGAAAATATCGAAAAAATGTTTAATGGGCAATATGACTGTTTTTTTTAAAGATTTAAGTAAAAAATGTTTGTTATTCTCAGTGTGACCGTTTTGATTTTTTTCAAAAAAATCTCACAAATTCTAGACTTAATTTCGAAATTTTCAAGACCTAGAAGAAAATGGGATTCCAATAACTTCGATTTTTTAAGGGACTTTTTCTTCATTTTTTTTCGAAAATATTTTTTTAAAAATAAGATAGACTCTACCGATAGCTATAAAAAAATTTGATAAATTTATAGACAGCAATCCTGAAATTTCTATCTATGGGTAAAGAGGAAATTCGAATATTTTTTATTTTTTAATTGCATTTTTACTTATTTTTATTATTAAATTACTTTTTTTTAATAGAATATTATAAATTGGGGAACTTTAACAGTTAGCATGTAACAATTAAATCATATAGTTAATGAAAAAAACACATATATTACCTGTAAAATTAGCAATCAAATTTATTTGAAAATAAAATAAATAAATCAAAATCAAAATTAAAGATAAACATAAAATAAATGATAAATATATCAAAAAATTATGCCATATAATTATTTATTTTTTTTTTTTTAATTATCTTATGTAATTTTACATCATTACATCGAGAGAATATTTTCACATTCACATTTCCATTCTTATCAGGTATAACGCAATGAATTTTGTGTTTCCGGTATACGTTTAGCACTTGACTTGAAAAATCAAGAGACACGGTAGTGTCTCGCGCCAAGTACACGCGGAGCGAGACCGCACCGTGACTCTTTTACGCGACGCGACGGGTTGCGAGTACCCGAGATGTTGAGATCTCGATAACGAGTGAACGGATCAAGTTCTAAGTAGGCTTGATCGATAGTTGGGGTCAAAATAAAGGGGGTATCTCCTATATAATTTTCCGCTACGTGCCCTACGAACGGAGATATTGCGACGCAAAGTCCAAATGTGAAAATTTTTTATTAAGATACTTCCTCCTCCTCCTCCTCCTCCTCCTCCTCCTCCTCCTCCTCCTCCTCCTCCTCCTCCTCCTCCTCCTCCTCCTAAACGCCGACGTCTCTCATGTTGGCTAGAAATCGCGTCACTTTCACTTTTTCGACACCAGGGGCGATGCTAGTATCGCCAGTTTCGATATCGCGCGCGTATTTCGAACGATCTAGTAGATAAATTATAGGTCGATAAACTTATCGGTCAGGAGGAAGATTTCTATTTAGGTAAATTAGGTATTATATATATATTGAGTCAATTGCTTCATGTATATCTAGAAAGATTTCGTATCCTTACATCGTATTACCACCGCTGCCGGAAAAGAAAGTTCTCTACGCTTGGCAGAAAGTGCCGCTAGGGAATTTTTAAGTCGATTCTTATGAATCAAGCTTGAATTCGATGTCTAGGTATCCCAGGTTGTCGATGACGAGGTCCAGATAAGTGCGCTTCATAGTTTTCGGTGTCCAGGTGTAATAATACGTTGAATTCGATGTCTACGTGTTCCAGGTTGCCGATGACGAGGTCCACATAGTGCGCTCCGTAGTTTTCGGTGTCTACGTGTATTAATACCTTGAATTCGATGTCCACGTGTTCCAGATTGCCGATGACGGGATCCAGATAGTGCGCTTCATAGTTTTCGGCGTCCAGGTGTAATCGTACGTTGAATTCGATGTCTAGGTGTCCCAGGTTGCCGATGACGAGGTCTACATAGTGCGCTCCGTAGTTTTCGGTGTCTACGTGTATTAATACCTTGAATTCGATGTTCACGTGTCCTAGGTTGCCGATGACGGGATCCAGATAGTGCGCTTTATAGTTTTCGGTGTCCAAGTGTAATCGTACGTTGAATGCGATGTCTAGGTGTCCCAGGTTGCCGATGACGATGTCTAGATAGTGAGCTCCGTAGTTTTCGGTGTCCAGGTGTAATAATACGTTGAATGCGATGTCTAGGTGTCCCAGGTTGCCGATGACGATGTCTAGATAGTGAGCTCCGTAGTTTTCGGTGTCTACGTGTATTAATACCTTGAATTCGATTTCTAGGTGTCCCATGTTGCCGATGACGAGGTCCACATAGTGCGCTTCGTAGTTTTCGGTGTCCAGGTGTAATAATACGTTGAATGCGATGTCTAGGTGTCCCAGGTTGCCGATGACGATGTCTAGATAGTGAGCTCCGTAGTTTTCGGTGTCTACGTGTATTAATACCTTGAATTCGATTTCTAGGTGTCCCATGTTGCCGATGACGAGGTCCACATAGTGCGCTTTGTAGTTTTCGGTGTCCAGGTGTAATATTACGTTGAATGCGATGTCTAGGTGTCCCAGGTTGCCGATGACGATGTCTAGATGGTGAGCTCCGTAGTTTTCAATGTCTACGTGTATTAATACCTTAAATTCGATTTCTAGGTGTCCTAGGTTGCTGATGACGAGGTCCACATAGTGCGCTTCGTAGTTTTCGGTGTCAAGGTGTATTTAATACCTTGAATTCGATGTCCACGTGTCCCAGGTTGCCGATGACGGGATCCATATAGTGCGCTCCGTAGTTTTTGGTGACTAGGTGTATTAATAACTTTAAATCCGAATGTAGGACACGTAGATATCGAATTTGAGGTATTAATACACGTAGACACCGAAAACTACGGAGCGCACTATGTGGATCTCGTCATCGGCAACGTGGGACATCGAATTCAACGTATTATTACACCTGGACACCGAAAATTATGGAGCGCACTATTTGTAACTCGTTATCGGCAACCTGGGATACCTAGACATCAAATTCAAGCTTGATTCATAAGAATTGACTTAAAAATTCCCTAGCGGCAGAACTAAAATTATGTCATGACATAAAAATTCGTTGAATTAAAATTATGTCTAGACGAACATTTCTACCGCAAGCACAAACGATTACTATTTCGAAAAATCGTTTTCGAAAAGTAAAAGATGTTCCGTGGACATTGTCAAAAATAATCAGTGCCGGTCAAGAGTCAGACCAACAAGCTGGAAAAAGTACTGTTGAGCCGATACCTGCTTTGCAAAATGAAGATGGAGTTTTATGCTACGCAAATTCAGTAATACAATGTTTCTTGCAGTCAAGTATTATTAGGAAAGTGTTGTTTAAAGTTAATAAAGATGATTTAAGTATATTAACGCATAAATATTACAAACGATTACCTAATTTGAATGCTGATGCGATACGGACAGATTTAGGAGAGCGCTTTAGTGCTGGTCTACAACTTTGCTTTAAAGAGTATTTAAGCTCTAAGCCGTAAGAAATTGACCAATCACAGTGGAATATGAGGAAAATACTCGATTGTGATTGGTCAATTTCTTACGGCTTAGAGCTTAAATACTCTCTAAAGCAAGGTTGTAGACCAGCACTTACGAGTCGTGGTGATGAAAAACCGGCAAAACGAGATGCTCTTGAATTTCTTATTGCCATTTGCACAAAATATAATTACATAAGAAATTTGGTCGGGCATCAAGTTACTCGTACTACTAAGTGCATTAGCAACTCATGTGGTTATACGACAAAAGATAATATTACTGATAACATAGTTGTTCCAATTTCTATTAATAATTTGAAGAAGAAATGTTATAATCTTAATAATTTATTGAAGGATACGTTTTTAAATTGGGGTCCGTTATATGGAAAAACATGCCAATTTTGTGCAGAAAATCTAGTATTTAGAAATGAATTAACGTTGACGAAAGAAATAGTTATCATTTATTTAATTTTGTTCTCGTCACAGGATAATAAATTAGTGAAAATACCACAGACATTTAATTTAACTGGCATATCAACAACTAAGATATCGATAGCTAAACAGCAGTATAAAGTAATGAATACTATATTTCATCAGGGTACATCTATTGAAGATGGTCATTATAAAGTATATGTGTAGAGAATGGACATTTTGGATTGAATTTGATGATGAAAAAATTATAGAAAATAAACGATGGCCTACAGGTGCTAAAGGTATTTATATATTATTTTTGGAAAAAGTTGGTAAAAAATAATTTATACAAGCAACGTAATATAGATGCATATTTTACACAAAAGCAATGTCCGGCAATGTGTATATATATATATATATATATATATATATATATAGATGTAAAAAATAAAAGTCCCGGAACATACTTCTGGACCTACATATATATATATATATATATATATATATATATATATATATATATATATATATATTAACAACTTCAGACAAGTTTCTTTATAAGGTGTAATGTTTTTCTGTTAAGATTAAAATGCGTAACACTACAAAAAGGCGTGATATTCGTACAAAATTACTATTTTCAAAAAAAGGTAAAAAAATGCGCCAAGTACACGCTAGTAGTATAAATGTATTATGTTGTTACCTCGAAAAGAACAAAGTGGTAGTATTATACCTCGAAATAACACCCTGTACATATTGTTTATACAATGCGTAATACTACAAAAAGGGGTGATATCTGTACAAAATTACCTTTTTTAAAAAAAAGGTAAAGAAAGGCGCCAAGTACACGCATAGTAGTGTATATGTTGTTACCTCGAAAAAAAACAGTGGTAGTATTATACCTCACAAAAATCTAAGTAACAAGTGGCAGACGTAATCTTTGTATTTCGAAAAATCTCGAAAAATCTAAGCAGTAGTATCTTTATCTCGAAAAAACCGAAGTAACAAGTGGTAGACGTAATCTTTGTATGTATCTCGAAAAATCTCGAAAAAACCTGAGCAGTAGTATCTTTATCTCGAAAAAACCGAAGTAACAAGTGGTAGACGTAATCTTTGTATCTCCAAAAATCTTGAAAAAACCTAAGCAGTAGTATTTTTATTTCTAAAAAATTATTACTCAAGTGATTATTTTACAATTACAAAAAAGAAATGATATCTCTTTTTAAATTACAGCGCCAATTACAGAGAACATATTTTTCGAGATACAAAGATTACGTCTACCACTTGTTTCTTAGGTTTTTTCGAGGTATAACATTACCACTGCTTTTCTTCAATTAGAATAAAAGATTGAATCATGAAGAATTACACAAAGGTAACAGTACAAAATATAAATATTTTATTAAAATATTTAAACCCAACAAGGGAATACCAAAAGGTATTTAAATACAAAGTTTATATATGTATTTTAAAAGATTTAATCGCATCGCAAAGAATTACAGAGGTAACAGTACAAAAAATAAAAATATTTTATTCAAATACATAAATTTTTCTTGTCAAAAAACTTGGCGCTGCTAGAGAGAGAAAAAGAGAGAGAGACCTTTTATCCTATACTTAATCATAAGCCGCATTATTCGAGAGAAAGAGAAACCTTTTACAAATGTAAATATTACTTATATTCTATACTTATTCTATACTTAATTCTAATCGCTTTAAAAATATAAACTTATCCTAACTTATCCTATACTTATTCATAAGCCGCATTATTTATCGTCACACACACATACACACACACACACACACACACACACACACACATCACCCACATTCACTCGCTCGCACATACACACCAGGCTGATCTAATTTTGAGGTCTAGCAGCGCCAAGTTTTTTGACAAGAAAAATTTATGTATTTGAATAAAATATTTTTATTTTTTGTACTGTTACCTCTGTAATTCTTTGCGATGCAATTAAATCTTTTAAAATACATATATAAACTTTGTATTTAAATACCTTGTATTCCCTTGTTGGGTTTAAATATTTTAATAAAATATTTATATTTTGTACTGTTACCTTTGTGTAATTCTTCATGATTCAATCTTTTATTCTAATTGAAGAAAAGCAGTGGTAATGTTATACCTCGAAAAAACCTAAGAAACAAGTGGTAGACGTAATCTTTGTATCTCGAAAAATATGTTCTCTGTAATTGGCGCTGTAATTTAAAAAGAGATATCATTTCTTTTTTGTAATTGTAAAATAATCACTTGAGTAATAATTTTTTAGAAATAAAAATACTACTGCTTAAGATTTTTCAAGATTTTTGGAGATACAAAGATTACGTCTACCACTTGTTACTTCGGTTTTTTCGAGATAAAGATACTACTGCTCAGGTTTTTTCGAGATTTTTCGAGATACATACAAAGATTACGTCTACCACTTATTACTTCGGTTTTTTCGAGATAAAGATACTACTGCTTAGATTTTTCGAGATTTTTCGAAATATGAAGAGTTACTGAAGCACTGAAAACTTTATTTTTCAAATTTTTAGCCTGGAAACCTCTATTTGAATTTTGAAAAATGTTTTATGAGTAGAATGTATTACTTTTTTAATACCAGCACAAGGATTCTCTAACTCCTTAACGACAGTTTTATGGTAAAAAAGCTGTGAAACGATACCGAAACTGTTGTTAAAGAGTTAGAGAATCCTTGTGCTGGTATTAAAAAAGTAATACATTCTACTCATAAAACATTTTTCAAAATTCAAATAGAGGTTTCCAGGCTAAAAATTTGAAAAATAAAGTTTTCAGTGCTTCAGTAATTTTTCATTTTTCAAGTCAAGTGCTAAACGTATACCGGAAACACAAAATTCATTGCGTTATACCTGATAAGAATGGAAATGTAAATGTGAAAATATTCTCTCGATGTAATGATGTAAAATTACATAAGATAATTAAAAAAAAAAAAAAATTATATGGCATAATTTTTTGATATATTTATCATTTATTTTATGTTTATCTTTAATTTTGATTTTGATTTATTTATTTTATTTTCAAATAAATTTGATTGCTAATTTTACAGGTAATATATGTGTTTTTTTCATTAACTATATGATTTAATTGTTACATGCTAACTGTTAAAGTTCCCCAATTTATAATATTCTATTAAAAAAAAGTAATTTAATAATAAAAATAAGTAAAAATGCAATTAAAAAATAAAAAATATTCGAATTTCCTCTTTACCCATAGATAGAAATTTCAGGATTGCTGTCTATAAATTTATCAAATTTTTTTATAGCTATCGGTAGAGTCTATCTTATTTTTAAAAAAATATTTTCGAAAAAAAATGATGAAAAAGTCCCTTAGAAAATCGAAGTTATTGGAATCCCATTTTCTTCTAGGTCTTGAAAATTTTGAAATTAAGTCTAGAATTTGTGATTTTTTTGAAAAAAATCAAAACGGTCACACTGAGAAAAACAAACATTTTTTACTTAAATCCTTAAAAAAAACAGTCATATTGCCCATTAAACATTTTTTCGATATTTTCTTCGAAAAGTACAGAGAAAAACGAAAAGAAAGCCCACCTTGTTTTTTACAATATCTTTTTTCTTCTTAAAGTTACAAGCATTTGAAATTTGCCAAATTTTAAACTGCATTTTTTTTCAAAAATCCATAACTTAAGTATGAGTAGAGATAAAAATCTACAAAAAATCATGGAAGCTACTTTCATTTAGTGCAAAAACACAAAATTATCAGCCAAATAAAAAATGGTCGGGGTCAATCATTGGTTGATTTGGCATGGAATGCCCCATATGTATATATTTATTTTTAAAAATCACTATCCATTATTATATATACATATATATCTATGCAATGAACATACTTTCCACAACAGACAAATTGTCCGTAAAAGTATTAATGACTTTACTTTTTGCGTTACTGTTCTCTGTTCGTTTTGAGATAACAGTTTCGTCAGTGTCATTAAACAATGTCGGGACAGCATTTGAAGTAACAATTTCGTCACAGTGTTATTAAACAATGTCGGGACAGCACCATCATGTAATCGTGAACATATATATGTGTACTGAAAGCGAAAAATACGAGGGTAGATATGAAAGTAATGCCTTTTAATATTTTTCTTTTAAATCTGGCGTCATAGAAAATTTTGCGTTTCAATAAGTTGTTATTTGAAATCTCAAGTTGAGTTATGTTGAGAGGTATTGTGATTATTTACGTGAATAAAAAATACACACCAGTATCTAAAACACTAGTTTGAAGTATTCGTGTAACACACTAACGTAACAGATCACAACACTACCACTCAACATAATATAAAGACTTCAAGTAACAACTCATGTCAGTGAAACGCAAAATTTTTTATGCCGTCAGATTTGAAAAAAAAATTAGAAGGGATTATTTTTGTACTGATTCACGTATTTATACGAAAGACACTGGCATATAAATAAAAAATATATTTCATTGTGCAACTATATATAACATCATATGTATATACCATATTAATTCAAATATCATTGTATTATATGTATGTTTTGTTAGAAATAATAAAATAAATAAGAAAAACTTACCTCTGCAATAATTTTTCCATTCGAATCACGTTTAACCCACTGTCTGTTAATGTATCGTTCTTCAAAGTGTTTTTCACACACGTGATGGGACGATTTTAATTTTATATTGCCCGGGATCGCTGCTTGCCACTTTTTAAATAAATCTATTTTTTTCGGGACTTTAAAAGTTGACCGTTTTACTTTTAAAGATTTATATCCCGTTTTGCAGTTTGGGACTACGCAAGAATTCGTCATATTTATTCTGATAAATTTAATCCACCGAAATCCATTAAAATACTTAATAAATAAAATAAATTCTATTTAAGACGCTAATGTAGTATAAGTTTACAAAAATACCACAATTTATAAATATACCCACTAAAATACTTTTCTCAGTATGTCTCAGTACATGTCTCTGTACATGTCATTTTTAAAAATGCACTTGCGGGTGCGTTCGGGGAGACGCTATTAGCGCTATATCGTACTACAAGCTGTTCGCGGAGCTAGATGGTAGCGCTACCAAATGCTATCATGACGTCACTAAGGATAGCGTGTGACGTCATAACTGCGCGCTACTAATGCTATTTCTTCCGAGGTAGTGCATGGGTAGCGTTAGCGTTTGCGGACGTTCAGGGAGACGCTATCAGCGCCTTTGGAACTGTTTGGGGACGTTCTGTGCTCACGTGAAGGTTATGTGTGCATGTTGTAAACCGGGAACGTGTTCGGATAGTTTTCTTACAATAAATCGTAAGTATATTTTGTATATAAGAATATGTATAAATACTGCTGCAATACTGCTAATATCTTAATTTCCACTGTATATTCTTTTCTGTTTGCAGGAACATAAGTACTTCTTCTTTCTGTTGGTTGTCTCGGAGACTGTTCTGTCCCATGCAGCCAAGGAACATAAGTTAATCGAACGGATTGAATGTTAGACAAGGGTAAAATAATACACGAGTTATGTTTCCGGACGCAGTCCTTAAAGCTATTAAGAAATCTTATAAAACTTGATTGTGATTGATCACGACTTTACGATTACGATGCTCGCGATGTTGCGATACGACTAATGTAGATCTAGCTTAATACTGCTGCGATATTGCTAATATTTTTATTTACACTATGTATTCTTTTCTGTTTGCAGGAATGTAAGTTAATCCTCAGGAAATTAATGGTCTCTCCCAATTTATGGAGGCAAATCGAGAACAATTTTTATTGTTATTAGCGTTACAAATACGCGAACTGATAGCAGATGTATCATCGAGTGATAGTGATAATGAGGAATTCGCAATGTTAGAAACTGTATTACGTACTAGAAGAAAAATACCCAGAGTACCGTATTATGTTGAAACAATAGTGCCGACAATGACAAATCAAGATTTCAAGTCTCACTTCAGGTATCAATACAAATGTCTTTTATTAATATTTAAGAATATATTATATTATAAACAATGAATAATTATTGCTTGATTTAGAATGCGTCCTGGAACTTTTGAATACTTGCTGTCCATCATTGGTCCTAAATTACAAAGAGAAACAGGAGGAACGCCAATGATTTCTCCACGCAAACAATGTTTATTGGCGTTGTGGAGACTGGCCACTCCAGATTCTTTGAGGTAAAGAATAAAATAAGCTTATTAAGCATAGAGTTCTGCATAATCAACGATATCAGTAGGTCTATTCTCATAACTCATAACGACAGTTCATTATCGTTACAATATCGTTGTGCAGTATTTTTACTATGTGAAAAAGTTGCGCAACAACATTATAACGATGACGAACTGTCAGTAAGAGTTACAGAATCGGCCTACAGTTGTCGCAAGTATCAATCTGTTTTTGTATGTTTTGCTGAAATATAATTTTATAATTATAAAGTTCTAAATTGAAAAAATTACGAAGCAAAGTTATGTAAGAAATAAGAAGTAAAAAGAATTTATAGCTATTACTTAAATAATAATTGTATAGTTTAATGCTGTAACGATTTTTACAATAATCATAAAATTAATGTCTGAAGTGTTTTCAATAATAATTGCTAAAATGATTTGCACTAATTATACAATTATATAAGAGAATTTCTTTTAGGCATAAATTTTTTAAAGATTGCTATCTATTACAATAATTGAATTTAAAATTAATGATTTTAAAAGTTAGATTTATATTTATTACGCAATATATTAAACATTTTAAAATTTAAATGATGCTAAAAGTGTTCTGCATACGTTTTTATCTGGGTAGTAACAGATGATGCTTATATTGATTTACATCCTTAAGCAGAGAATAATTTTTGTTTTTATTTTTTAATGTCCTCAGATCTATTTCCGACCGATTTGATGTCGGCAGAAGCACAGCATTATATGTTACACGACGTGTAATAAATGCAATTATTGATTTGGCGCCAAATGTTATAAAGTGGCCTACAAACGAACGAGTTAACGAAATATGGGCGGGATTTGAGAATGCGAGTGGATTTCCGAAAATCATTGGTGCTATTGACGGTACACACGTCACCATTCCAGCTCCAACAGATAATTCAGAAGCGTATGTCAATCGCAAGTGTCGTCATTCGATTCAACTTCAGGTAATATCTAAAGCTAAGTTTATATTGATCATTAACTTAAGTTAGGTCTACATCTATCGAACGCTCTGAATTATAAGAAAATTGACCAATCACAGTCGAGTGTTTATAAGAAAACTCGACTATGTTTGGTCAATTTGCTTACAATCCAGAGTGTTATGATAGATGTAGACCTAGCTTTATGCTGAAACCGGCAACAAATTAATCAATCGTAGTCATTGTGGTGTGTTTTTCATACAACTTTATGTAATTTATATTGGTTTGTATATTTTTTTTGCAGGCTATCTGTGATCACACGTGTCAGTTCATTCATTGCTATGTCGGACATGTAGGATCAGTACATGACCAACGAGTTTTTCGTCTTTCGGAAGTGCAATCTTATCTTGGAGACGTATCAAAGTTTCCAGAAGAGTCTCATTTAATTGGTGATCTAGCATATAAACTACATGAAAATTTGTTGATACCATATCGAGATAACGGTCATTTGACAGACCGCCAAAGAAATTATAATTTTGTGCATTCTTCAGCAAGAATGGCTATAGAAAGAGCGTTCGGACTTTTGAAAGGACGTTTTAGAAGTTTGCTAACAACTCTTGCATTAGATAGAGTAGATTTAATATCATTACACATTCTAGCCTGTTGCGTTTTGCATAATATATGTTTGATGAAAAATGATATTCTCGATGTCGAAGTAAATGAGGACGTACACGCGATAGATTGTGTGAGGAATAATAATGAAAATATGCAAAATGCTCGTGCAGGTATTATAAAACGTGATTTAATAGCAGAACGGTTGCGAATTAGACATGTTTAGAAACAGTATAAAACTAGTTTAAGAACAGTATAAAATATGTATTAATAATATAGTTTAGTACGTACTTAATGTAGTATAGTATAATGTAAGTAAGGGGGGGTTCTACAATAAGTTGCAAATGCAAAAAGAACATAATTGATAAATCACATCGCCATATGGCGTTTACGACTAGCGACAAGGCATTTGCAATGTAGAAACCCTCTAATAGTATAATAAAAATAATTGTACGTATTTAGTATATCTAGTAATAGTAATTATAATGAAAAAGTGTAGTACATATCAGTCTTTAAAAATTGCGTAACAATAAATTCCAGCTCGAACTACAACTTGTCTAAAATTTTGTCGAGTTTTTCCATATTTTTTTTGCATTTCCATTCTTTCCTTGTGTCTTCTATCTTTTCCCTCCTCAGTTATTCGCCGATTTTCTACTATTTTTTTCATTGCATCTGCAGCTTTACGTTTACCTAAAAATAAAATTTAATATTTATATTAGTTGCTATTATAATTTAATATATTTTTGTTTTTTATATCTCATAGTCTAATTCAATTAATAGTTACTTACGAGAAACTTTACTATCAAGAGACACGGCAGTGTCTCGCGCCAAGTACACGCGAAGCGAGACCGCACCGTGACTCTTTTACGCGAACGCACGAGTTGCGAGTACCCGAGATGTTGAGATCTCATATAATGAGTGAACGGATCAAGTTTTAAGTAGGCTTGATCGATAGCTTGGGGTCCAAATAGGGGGGGGTTTCTCTCATAATATTCCGCTACGTGCCCTACGAGCGGAGATATTGCGACGCAAAGTCCAAATGTGAAAATTTATTTTTAAGATACTTCTACGTCGACCGTCTCTCATGCCATATCACGTGATCAGAGAAAAATGTCCCTTTCACTTTTTCGACACTGGCGGCGCAGGTATCGCCAGTTTCGATATCGCGCGCGTATTTCGAACGATCTAGTAGATAAATTATAGATCGATAGACTTATCGGTCAGGAGGAAGATTCGAAGATTTCTATTCAGGTAAAATAGGAAGAATTATATATATTTAGTCAATTGCTTCATATATATCTAGAGAGATTTCGTATCCTTACATCGTATTACCACCGCTGCCGGAAAAAAAAATTCTCTACGCTTGGCAGAAAGTGCCGCTAAAAAATTTTTAAGTCGATTCTTATGAATCAAGCTTAAATTCGATGTCTAGGTATCCCAGGTTGCCGATGACGAGATCCAGATAGTGCGCTTCATAGTTTTCGGTGTCCAGGTGTAATAATACGTTGAATTCGATGTCTACGTGTTCCAGGTTGCCGATGACGAGGTCCACATAGTGCGCTCTGTAGTTTTCGGTATCTACGTGTATTAATACCTTGAATTCGATGTCCACGTGTCCCAGGTTGCCGATGACGGGATCCAGATAGTGCGCTTCATAGTTTTCGATGTCCAGGTGTAATCGTACGTTGAATTCGACGTCTAGGTGTCCCAGGTTGCCGATGACGAGGTCCACATAGTGCGCTCCGTAGTTTTCGGTATCTACGTGTATTAATACCTTGAATTCGATGTCCACGTGTCCCAGGTTGCCGATGACGGGATCCAGATAGTGCGCTCCATAGTTTTCGGTGTCCAGGTGTAATCGTACGTTGAATTCGACGTCTAGCTGTCCCAGGTTGCCGATGACGAGGTCCACATAGTGCGCTTCGTAGTTTTCGGTGTCTAGGTGTAATAATACGTTGAACTCGATGTCTAGGTGTCCCAGGTTGCCGATGACGATGTCTAGATAGTGAGCTCCGTAGTTTTCGGTGTCTACGTGTATTAATACCTTGAATTCGATTTCTAGGTGTCCCAGGTTGCCGATGACGAGGTCCACATAGTGCGCTTCGTAGTTTTCGGTGTCCAGGTGTAATAATACGTTGAACTCGATGTCTAGGTGTCCCAGGTTGCCGATGACGAGGTCCACATAGTGCGCTCCGTAGTTTTTGGTGTCTACGTGTATTAATACCTTGAATTCGATGTCCACGTGTCCCAGGTTGCCGATGACGGGATCCAGATAGTGCGCTCCATAGTTTTCGGTGTCCAGGTGTAATCGTACGTTGAATTCGACGTCTAGGTGTCCCAGGTTGCCGATGACGAGGTCCACATAGTGCGCTTCGTAGTTTTCGGTGTCTAGGTATAATAATACGTTGAACTCGATGTCTAGGTGTCCCAGGTTGCCGATGACGATGTCTAGATAGTGAGCTCCGTAGTTTTCGGTGTCTACGTGTATTAATACCTTGAATTCGATTTCTAGGTGTCCCAGGTTGCCGATGACGAGGTCCACATAGTGCGCTTCGTAGTTTTCGGTGTCCAGGTGTAATAATACGTTGAACTCGATGTCTAGGTGTCCCAGGTTGCCGATGACGATGTCTAGATAGTGAGCTTCGTAGTTTTCGGTGTCTACGTGTATTAATACCTTGAATTCGATTTCTAGGTGTCCCAGGTTGCTGATGACGAGATCCACATAGTGCGCTTCGTAGTTTTCGGTGTCCAGGTGTAATAATACGTTGAATGCGATGTCTAGGTGTCCCAGGTTGCCGATGACGATATCTAGATAGTGAGCTCCGTAGTTTTCGGTGTCTACGTGTATTAATACCTTGAATTCAATTTCTAGGTGTCAGGTTGCCGATGACGAGGTCCACATAGTGCGCTCCGTAGTTTTCGGTGTCTACGTGTATTAATACCTTGAAATTGATGTCTAGGTGTCCCAGGTTGCTAATGACAAGGTCCAGATAGCGCGCTCCGTAGTTTTTGGTGTCTAGGTGTATTAATAACTTTAAATCCGACTGTAGGACACGTAAATATCGAATTCGAAGTATTAATACACGTAGACACCGAAAACTACGGAGCGCACTATGTGGATCTCGTCATCGGCAACGTGGGACACCTAGACATCGAATTCAACGTATTATTACACCTGGACACCGAAAACTATTGAGCGCACTATTTGTAACCCGTCATCGGCAACCTGGGATACCTAGACATCGAATTCAAGCTTGATTCATAAGAATCGACTTAAAAATTCCCTAGCGGCAGAACTAAAATTATGTCATGACATAATAAAAATTCGCTGAATAAAAGTTATGTCTAGACATAATAAAAATTGGATAAATTAAAATTGTCTTGACATAATAAAAATTGGATGAATTAAAATTATGTCTGACATAAAAATAATTCCGCATTTTTATTATGTGTATACACATAATTTTAATTCATACAATTTTTATTATGTGTACACATAATTTGTTTTCGAATGAACGTAAAACGTATTTGTTACAATATCTATATCCATTATTGAAAATCGATATGCGCAACAAAAGCTCTTGTATATCATTAATTATGTTATTATTTATTATATATATTTCTATCCATATATTTTCAGTATTATTATTGTTACATTAGAAAAATTATTGGCATTTAGGATACGAATCTTTTTCCGTTAGTTTGTAAGTTTCGTGATTAAAAAGATCATGTCGTATTATTAACATATACCTAAGATTTATAAAATCGTTATTAATTTTATTATATATCTCAATTGCGCGAATCTTAAATATGTTTTGTAAAAATTATGCTTAATATTTCTATGCAAGGATACTTGTTTAATTATTTCTTCCCATTGCATTTAAGTATACAAAAATATACAATTTCTATGTGTTTGCACTTTATATTTAATGAGCAGGCAATTAAATATATATGATTCAATTTGCGTCTATGTCTTTTTATTGACTGACATAGTTATATACTTTTAAATCTTTTTTTTTCTAAAACTCAATTAATTGAATAGCAAAAACTACGTTATCATATTATATATTTTTGGTACGTAGTGTGCAAATGTATTTTGAAATGAAGATTATATATTTTCTACTGAATTATTTACACACACGTGCGGTTTCAGATAATCATTTTTCGCCAACTCAAATATGTTCCTATTTAACTGTCAAAATATGAAAGATAATTTTATCTAGTTGTGACATTCGCTCGAATTCACGAAATAATTTTCAAGGATGTGAGTACGAATATATATATATATATATATATATATATATCGTACTATTTAATATTTATAATTAATAGAAAATTATAAACGATATGCGTTATGTATGAGAAATTTGACAGAATTGCTTTTATCAAATAGAATTAATTTGCAATTAGTTGAAGGAAATAAAAGAATAAACAAATCAGGTAAGTTCAGACACGTGTTACAGGTGTCCATCTGTAATTAACAAAAATATCGATGCCTGTAGATATATCGGTACATATACAATTGCGAACAACATTCAGTAAGACACGCGAATAAAAATAAATAAAAAATTTTACAGTTAACGACTTATTAACATTAATCATGCTATATTGCGATTATGTTTTATGTTGAAATTGAAAAATATATACAAGGTGTACAACTAAAAGGGTTACAGATTATTATTTTTAAAAAACTAAGCAAATTATTAAATTGTTGTTTTCTTTAGAAATAATAGTCCGTAACACTTTCAGCTTCATACTTTGTATATACTGTTTATAAGATTATAAGATTTATTGTTTATAAGATTAAGATGCGTAACACACTACAAAAAGGCGTGATATCCGTACAAAATTACCTTTTTAAAAAAAAGGTAAGAGGCGCCAAGTACATGCACGCATAGTAGTGTATATATATTATGTTGTTACCCTGTTATGTTGTTACCTCGAAAAAAACAATGTGGTAGTATTATACCTCCAAATAGCTTTACCCTGTACACACTGTTTATAAAATGCGTAATACTACAAAAAGGCGTGATATCCGTACAAAATTACCTTTTTTAAAAAAAAGGTTAAAAAAGGCGCCAAGTACACGCATAGTAGTGTATATGTTGTTACCATACCTCGAAAAAATATAAGTAACATAATCTTTATATCTCGAAAAATCTCGAAAAAATCTAAGCAGGAGTATCTTTATTTCCGAAAAATTATAACCCAAGTGATACACATCACAAAATTATGTTACCTTATCAAAAAGAAGAGTCGCGCTTCAAGTGATCTATTACAATTACAAAAAAGAAACGATATCTCTTTAAATTACAGCGCCAATTACAGAGAGAACATATATATTGCCTCAAAAAATAATTTTTGCATTACTTTGAAAAATCTTTACATTTTGTGTCAATTAGAAAAGAATGTATGATAACAATTTTATAAGATTAAAAAATTTTATTTAAATTTCACAAGGGAATACAAGATATTTAAATACAAAGTTTACATGTGTATTTTTTAGTAGTCACAAAGAATTACAGAGGTAACAGTACAAAATAAAAATATTTTATTAAAATATCCAACGAGGGAATACAATTTGTATTTAAATACAAAGTTTATATATGTATTTTTCAATAGAATAAAAGATTTAATCACAAAGAATTACAAAGGTAACAGTACAAAATAAAAATATTTTATTAAAATAATACATAAATTTTTCTTGTAAAAATACTTGGCGCTGCTAGACCTCGAAATTTTAAATAAATAAGAACAACAATAAATAAAAATAATTCAGAGAAGAATGCGACGAGAGTAACAAAATGATTATCAGCGTGGTGTGTATGTGCGAGCGAGTGATATGGGTGTGCGTGACAACGGCGAATAATGCGGCTTATAATTAAGTATAGGATAAGTTTATTTATTTATTTAAAATTTCGAGGTCTAGCAGCGCCAAGTATTTTTACAAGAAAAATTTATGTATTATTTTAATAAAATATTTTTATTTTGTACTGTTACTTTTGTAATTCTTTGTGATTAAATCTTTTATTCTATTGAAAAATACATATATAAACTTTGTATTTAAATACAAATTGTATTCCCTCGTTGGATATTTTAATAAAATATTTTTATTTTGTACTGTTACCTCTGTAATTCTTTGTGACTACTAAAAAATACACATGTAAACTTTGTATTTAAATATCTTGTATTCCCTTGTAAAATTTAAATAAAATTTTTTAATCTTATAAAATTGTTATCATACATTCTTTTCTAATTGACACAAAATGTAAAGATTTTTCAAAGTAATGCAAAAATTATTTTTTGAGGCAATATATATGTTCTCTCTGTAATTGGCGCTGTAATTTAAAGAGATATCGTTTCTTTTTTGTAATTGTAATAGATCACTTGAAGCGCGACTCTTCTTTTTGATAAGGTCAGATTGACAGGTAGAACTGCTACTACTGCAAGGACTTGGAGATTTAGATCTTTCAAAACTGGATTGTCCAGTTGATGAAATAAGTGATAAAGGTTTCATGTAACGTTTTTCTCCAAGAAAACTTTCCATAGCCTTAAAATTAATATTAGGATTACGTTTTAAAATTTATGTATTGAAGAAAATTTTACTAAAAAGTTATAGCTTACATTCATAGGGTACATTACGCGTAAACACAGATCAATCAGATTTAATAAAACCCTATACGCAACTATACAATCTGATTGGTCTGTGTTCAACTGTAACATAATTAAGTAGGTCTATCTCTAAAGAGTAATACTTACATCATAATATTTCCATGTACGTTTGTTGTTACCAGATCTCGAATTGTGATCTTTAATGGTTTTATATGTCCGCTTCATGGTGTTAATTCGTGTCATACATTGTCTACCTGAGACATCATATCCTTTGGAATTCATTATCGCCGCTATTTCATTCCATACTTTCTTTTGACTTATTTTACCCGAAGTAGATGATTCTCGCGATCTGTATTCTTCCAATAATAGCATTATTGCTGCGTGAGACCATCTGAAATCTGCAATGTAAACCAAATATGTAGAGTGATAACACATTCATTAAAAAATATAATTTTATTTCATATTATAAAATTTACTTACTTTCTTTATTTTCTGTCGAGAAATCTTCATTTTCCTGAGAATATGTGTTCATATCATCTATAAAAATAATGTATGTAATTAACAATAAAAACATAACTAATTAATTTTCCTGCATGTTAAGAAGAATCTGAACTAAATCGATCACATACCACATGTATCATCCATAAAATCATTAGAGTTGTCTTGCATATGTTCAGATCCTCCTAAAAAATAGTTATTTGTGTAACAATAAGTGCGGTAAGTTGAAAATTCACGAGTGCGGGTGGACGCACGAGCCAAAGGCGTGTCACGCGCGTAATGGGCCACTTTCCATGCACGTGTAATATAATAATATTTTAAAATACAAATAATATAGATCGTACTGATCTGCATATTGATCACATACCACGTATTTCTTCCAATGTAGTATCATTTGCAAAGCTTTCTTGCCTATGCTCAGATAATTCTAAAAAGTAAAAATATTTTAAAAAATGGATGACATAATTTGCATTGATCTGTAAATTGATCACATACCATGTGCTTCTTTCAACAGATTATTTGAGTTTCCCTGCATATGTTCAGATGTCTCTAAAAAGTAATATTTAAAAATACAAATAACAGTTTACATTGACTGTTTCATACATGCATCAATATTAACTGTATTTTTAATATAGGTGAGGATTGTTAAAACCATTCTTACCAAGACATGCACTGTTTTGAAGTCGTGTTTGACGTGCAACATTTAAGAGGGTAGTAGCAAAAGACAAATCTGCACGTAAAAATAGCAATATAACATTAAAATATAGAACATTTCCCTTTTACCATAACTTATAATATTTTACCACCGTTACTGTTTGTTGCATAACTATTTTGATGCATTATCTGTGCAAAATTATTGGTAAAACGTGCATAAAAAGTGACAGAATAAACTTTTGAAATAGAAAATAAATACAGAAAGATAAAACTGCCATTTTAAAATAAAGCCAAGCATTTATTGTGACAAAAGTAAAAACCATATTAAATTAATTGTATTAATATTTAAGAACAAATAAAAAATTATGACTCCCAGCGTGAAAAAATAATTTAAAAAACATCAAATCAATGAAACAGCCATCGATTTAATATTTGTCATATGCAAGCAAAAACATTTCGAAATTATTTACTATGGTATGTAACTATGTATAAAATCATATAGCAATATACACAGTTGTTATTTATCTACACAAAATATGCAATTACGTATATCCATATATACAAAGAAATATTTTTATACAAAATTTTTAAATTATATATGATTTTATAACTAACTACATAACCAATTTATTAGATGAAAGAAAACTTACCAGTTTGTGCTTTAATAGCACTTCTTGGTGACAATTGCAACTTATATTCCTGTTGATTTTCTGCATCCAGACATTTTATTTCAACGGAATCCATTGCCACGCCAGCCCTTAGGAGGGTAAATACGATATATATTCCGACAAAGTTCTTGTAAATCAGATCCAGAAAAGCCCTCAGTATGCTTTGCCAACGCGCAACGTTGCGATTTTTACGTTGTCTGCCGTTGGCTCGTTTGCGGCTTCACACACAACACTTCGGGATTTAACCTCGAATTTACGTTGGTTATACGACGTAAACTCGAGATACGCCATTACGCTACTAGACGCTACTAACCTGTTCGCAGAGCTTGCTACCGCTATCGCGCTATTGTGCTATTGGCTCCGCGAACCAGGGTGCATACTCTCATATGGAAAAAATTTGTCGCGTATTCGAGCGCCATCTAATTTGGCTCCTTCGTGAAAATGGAACTACGTAGCCAGAATTTAATATGGCGTGCAGTCACGTGAGTCGAGTATGTAACGGGCAACAACGGGCAATCACCAGCAATCACGAGCATCGCGAATTTCCTTATAATGTAATTGTTCGAAATCAACGATCGGCGGTCATCTTGTGCGGTATGGATGTGTACGTAGATGTGTCTCGTGTATCATCCTGAAACGTTGCGTCAGCCTCTCGCTTTTGCCTTCGTTCCCTTCTACATTCGCGGAGAACGGACAATATTGGTAAGTTTATTCTTATCATAAGTCGTATACAGTGAATCGAGCGAGAATCGGCACAAACTAATGTCCCTGTTACTTTCTTATTTTTCAGAGTCGACGATCGGCGTTGCTCCGTGTATCTTGCTGGGACGTATCTCGTGTGTCGGCCTAAAACGTTGAAACGTTGCGCCAGCCTCTCGCTTTTGCCTTCGTTCCCTTCTACATTCGCGGAGAACGGACAATATTGGTAAGTTTATTATATTAATACGTAATTAGTAGATGTGCAAATCATTAACCCGGATCCATATTGTCAATTTGATTTTTTTTTTCATTTTCATGCAATTTTGTTGGTTTGGTTTGATTTGATGGTTTCGAAACGAATAGTGATATTCAATTTGATTTCACAAATCCTTCGGAGTTGCACATCTCTAAATGCAGTACAATTGTAAGAGTTTATACGAAAATTCCCAAACTGCTTAACTTTTATTAGAACATGGGCAAAAGTTGTTGCGTTCCTGGCTGCAAGTCAGGAGTAAAAGTGCCTTCACACAAATTTCCAAAAGATATTGAGAGATGTTCACAATGGATACACAGTTTAAAATTGGATCAGTTAATAAATTATTGTGCTCAGGATTTACAGAGATTTAAAGTATGCCATAAGCACTTTGCAGAATCAGATTATTCTTGTTCTCTACATTGTCGTAAGTTGATAAAGACAGCAATACCTGTCATGGTAGCTGATACGATAGAACAAAATAAAGTTCCTACAATCTCAGGGCAAGAGACAGAAAGATTACATTCTGAAAATGAAGATATAGAACAAAATGAAGTTCCTACAACCTCAGGGCAAGAGACATACAGTTTACATTCTCAGATTGAAGATATAGAACAAAATCAGGTTCCTACAATCTCAGGGCAACAGACAGAAAGATTACATTCTGAAAATGAGGATATAGAACAAAATGAAGTTCCTACAATCTCAGGGCAAGAGACATACAGTTTACATTCTCAGATTGAAGATATAGAACAAAATCAGGTTCCTACCATCTCAGGGCAAGAGACAGAAAGTTTACATTCTGAAAATGGAGTTATCCAAAATGATAATAATAATGATAATGATAATGGTCAGAGAAATACGGAAAAATCTTCCAGAAGAAGCAAACATGTCAGATCGAAGTTAAGAAATGTAACACGTGTTCGTAATCTAAGCCCAACAGCTAAATCGTTGTATGATGTTTCTGTAAAATTGAGACGCCAAAATCGATATTTGAAGCGTCTTGTAAAGAACTCCAGAGCAAAGGTTAACATAAAATCACTTTCATTGAAACAAACCAATTCAACAACACATGTGCGAGAACAATTTTTGAATATGATATTAAGGAATAACGATGTTCCTCCACAGGTACTTAATTTTCCTTATTCCTAAGGCTAGTATTCATAATCAGATCTTATTTCAAGACTGTCTTAAATAATATCTTAAGATGCTTATACGGCTCTGTGATTGGTTCATTACATCTTAAGATCACACTATAGACGGTCTTAAATTTAAAGTCCGACTATGAATACTGATTTAAACATTCTAAAATATAAATAATGCATATATCACAATCATGTTCCTTAAATATCCTTATCTAAAATTATTTTTCGATTTGGATAAAATTTCTTTTAATTAGTTTATGACAATCTCTCGTTCATCTGTCCAACAGGTTTGCTGTGTCTGCGACGACAAAGTGTAACCGCATCGTGCAAAGTGGATCAATTCTAGCTACCTACAAAACCAATCGCTAATGTAGGTGTATTTCAAAGTCTTCAAGTATAAAATGCAGGAAGGTGATCGCGCGAGGTAATAACATTTAAAAAATCATGTATTGGAATATCGTACCTTTACACGTGAAATATGTAACGTTTTATCCTGCACATGAAGTACGACCTCGCCGTCAAATTAAGTTCGTGCGTAGTAGAAGTCATTGTTCGAAAATAACTTGCCGATACTCTCAATGTTGCATCTTTCTAAGAGGATCAGTTTAAAATGCGAAAATAGTCGTATGCTGCATTTCAAATTTCAAACTTTTGATTTCAAATGTTTTCCATTTTTTCTTGACCGTAGAGTCGCAGAACTAGTTACAAATCTCGCGCAGATCATTGATTGCAATCAATTTTTTTTTTGCAATGTGGTTTTTCTGCTTTACATGATTTTTTCGGTTTAATTGTAGTGGTCTTTTCTGGTTAAAACTCGATACAAATCTCGCGCAGATCATTGATTGCAATCAATTTTTCAATTTTTCTTTTGCAATGTGGTTTTTCTGCTTTACATGATTTTTTCGGTTTAATTGTAATGGTCTTTTTTGGTTGGTAATTTTAAGATTGAGATAAATGTATTTGTAGCCGACGTATAGCCGAATTGAAATACCTAACGAGAACGCTCGACGAGCGGCAATAATGATTAAAAATAATTCTAGTAAATTGCAAGCGATTTATGTCGAGCGAGTGAGTCCTCTGCATCTCATCTACACGGAAAAGAATAAACAATTCAATTAGATATTATTTTATCCAAATATGAATTTCGATTATTAAAACAACTATCTCATATGTTTTCGTTTGAACAATATCCATTGGAATTAACTGTTAATGTTTGTAGCGGTCCGTTACGCCGACGTTGCGGTTTATTTTTTTCCGTGTAGTTTGGAACATTCGTTGACATATCTGAACAATCAGTTTCTCCGTGTTCAAAATCGTTAGAAATATCGTAGCCTCTACGACTGATATATTTAAACGTTTCATCCTTCATATGAAGTGTGACCTCTCGCCATCAAATTTAGTTTGTACGTAGAAGTCATTGTACCGAAATGACTTGCCTCTCAGTGTTGCATCTTTCTAAGAGGATTAGTTTAAAATGCGAAAATAGTCGTATGCTGCCTTCAAATTTCAAACTTTTGATTTCAAATGTTTTCTATTTTTTCTTGACCGTACAGTCGCAGAACTAGTTACAAATCTCGCGCAGGTCATTGGTTGTAATAAATTTTTTATTTGCAATGTCGTTTTTCTGCTTGTACTGATTTTTTCGGTTTAATTGTAATAGTCTTTTTGGGTTAATAATGGCGATTGTTAAACAATCGCACATAATTTATGGTCATATAGATTTTAATGTGATTTTTCTGCTTCACATGATTTTTCTGATTCAATTGCAATATATCTTTTCTAGTTAATATTGGTGATTGGTTGTTTAACAATTGTTAAATAATTTCTGGTTAATATGGTTTTCGATGTCGTTTTCATGCTTAAAATTATTTTTTTTGGTTTAATTATATGACTTTCCTGGTTAATATTCCTGGTTACATCACAACTCAACTTTTTCCAATTTAAATATCCTTGTAATGTCTTTTGGATTTGCTGGCAGAGTTGATCAAAGTTATAAAAATAATTGTAATGATCTCTCTAATTATGTCACTGTCACTACATTTACGCGAGCGTTTTTTTTGTAGTAACTTACGATAATTGACTCGCGGAATAAATTATTGTAAGTTACTACAAAATCCCGTTTACGCAAAGGAATTATTGTGAGTTAAGGCCTTCACACATAAAATGCCGCAAGGACGTAAAACGTAAGCGTAAAAAAATTGATCAATCCCAATCGAGTATTTTTTCTACTGGGGTTACGGACAGTACAATATACTTGAGTGGGATTGGTCGATTTCTTACGTTTACGTTTTACGTTCTTACGCGATTTTATGTGTGAAGGCCTTTACAGACTTAACGCTCGCGTAAACGTAGATACTACGGTCATTTTCTTTTTATAATTAAGTTTTTCTGTCGCTTTCACACATTTTGTATTTGTTTATAAAGAAAATGTGTGAAACAACGATCTTAAATTATCCAATAATTATCTATTTTGTTTAATTAAGGATTGCATATGAAATAATAAAACGATTTGCATCCTTTATACTATTTGTTATTTCGTATACAATCCTCACAGGCTTTCAATGTAAACATTGGATGTGCTCGCGTAAACTAGTACTACGTTTACGCGAGCGTTACTTCTATAGTAACTTATGATAATGCACTCGTTTACGCGGAGTAAATTATCAATATTATCATAAATTAATACAAAATCCCGTTTACGCGAAAGAAAATCTCGTTTACGCGAAGAAATTATCGTAAGTTACTGCAGAAGTAACGCTTGCGTAAACGTAGTATAGGCCAATAATATTATTGTATTATAATTTTATTACACGCAGAGTTGTATAACAACAATAAAAACATTTATAAAACGTAAATAATAACTTTTGTACTCATATTTCAATATCCTACATTTATATATTATATTATGTAAAAATTTAATTTTTTATTTTAATAATAAATGTAAGGGCCAGTTTCACCATCTCCGATTAACGTGATCCTTCGAAATTCACTCTTTGTCTCTTTCTTACGATTAGAAAGAGATCAAGAGTGAATTTAATCGGAGGATCACATTAATCGGAGATGGTGAAACTGGCCCTATGGATACTAAAACGTTGCGCATTTTTACCGACGGATGACGCCATTTTGCTACGTAGTTCCATTTTCACGAAGGAGTCAAATTAGATGGCGCTCGAATACGCGACAAATTTTTTCCATGTTATGGCTTCCGCACACAGGACGCGGAAACGCTTGCCGCGCGGCAAGAAGCGACGCGGTAGCCAATAAACTTTTGATTCTTACGGAAAACCAACACGTTGATTGGCTACCGCGTCGCTTCTTGCCGCGCGGCAAGCGTTTCCGCGTCCTGTGTGCAGAAGCCATTAGAGTATGCACCCTGCCGCGAACAGTTTTGGTAGCGTTTGCGTTGGTAGCGTCAGTAGCGTCTCCCCGAACGCACAAGCGCAATTAAAAGATTGTTGTCACGTTACCATGGGTTACCATCTACACTTCGCGATGACAGCGATGCATGGTGACAACGCCGTGAAATAAATTCTTCCTTGCTAAAACGACCATCTCCCACCACCAAAATTGGTCTGAGTTTCCAGACCTGTGTGTAAGACCGTGATTGCAACTAATTTTGTAATCTCATTTTATTTAAATGGCAGTAGTTAGTCACGTGATTTATCTTATGTTCAACCTTTTCTAACAACTACACCACCGACCTATGTTTTACGAATATGACTACATTTCATTTTTATTTATGCGTTGTTGACGATTAGATTTAAGATAATTGCAAAATATTACACTGAAGAAGGTCTAAACTAATTGTAAGATTGAAACATTTGTATTGTACCTATTTTGTTTTAAGTTATTAAATATGTGTTATTATTTATTATTTGCTATAAGATCGACGTTTTGCTCTCATCTGTCAAGTTTCAAAAAGATTTATTTTTTTGTACACGATTGAATATGAGGGATTGAAAATTTTCCGTTTAATGTTTCACAAATTAGAGAAAAAATGTTTTTTTATTTTTGCGAATGAGAACTTTCCTGACGTTTTGAAATATTAGTAGTCCTGAAAAGGACTGTGTACAAAAAGAATAAATCTTTTTGAAACTTGACAGATGAGAGCAAAACGTCGATCTTATAGCAAATAATAAATAATATTTATATTTAAAATTTCGAGGTCTAGCAGCGCCAAGTATTTTTACAAGAAAAATTTATGTATTTTAATAAAATATTTTTATTTTGTACTGTTACCTCTGTAATTCTTTGTGATTAAATCTTTTATTCTATTGAAAAATACATATATAAACTTTGTATTTACCCACACAGCACACTGTATCCTGAGGATATCCCAAATTGACCAAGATTTCCAAATACGATCCCACGGATATCACAGCAGGTGATCCCCGGATATTCTAATAAGATATCGTGAGATATCCTATTATGATCTCAGGATATCTACCCTAACAGCACGATATATTGCAGCAATCTTGCAGCAATATTGCCACATTGCACTTGCAGCGTAAAATTGCAGCAATCTTGCCACATTGCACTTGCAGCGTAAAATTGCAGCAACATTGCAGCAATATTGCCACATTGCACTTGCAGCGTAAAATTGCAGCAACATTGCTGCAAGGTGGCACTGCAACATATTAAAAGACATATATATGGGGCATTCCACGCCAATTCGCAAGGGGTCAAACTTCGACCTTTTTATTTTTGATGGCCGCTCGTTTTTTAACAGGTCTTTACGAGTACTAGACCCCTGTTAAATTGTTTCTATAATAAATGTAGCGTTTCCGAAATAGAGCCTGCGCAAAATGAGGACTGCAAAATTTTCAATGAATTTTTTTGCCTATTAGACAACGTCTAAGAAAAAAATTCATTGAATATAAAATACGCTATTTAGATCATAGTTTTTAAAAAAAATTATCCCAAAATTTTATAATAATGATTTTAAACTAAAAAAATAAAAAAACACACAAAAATTTGAATATCTCGAAAACCCCATTTTCTATTTTTTTGAAATTTATAGGGAATATTCTAGGGAGTATTAGAAGAATTTTAAGACTAGTTGGAAGTTGCGCAGAATTTTTGGAAATTTTTTATAAATTTTTTTGTGAGGCAATAGTAATATTTGACTCACAAAAGTGTAGTTAAAAACGCGTTTCAGACAATTCTGAATCAATTTAGATATACTTTTTTACTAAAGCATGATGAAGTCTCGGCATAGCACACGACAATTGCGATGAATAGTGTGGAAAAGGCGAAAAAAATAGATTTATGAGGAAGTTTAATTCAATAAGTACATTTGTTTAAGAACATATTATTTATAATTTTATTATTTTGTGCTCAGTATAATCATTCAAAAATGAGTAATCTTTAACAATTAATTTATAATTTTTTGTATGACTTGGTATGACGCAGTGGACACGTTGAGTCTGAGGTATTCTTTTTGTTTGATCGTACCGACCTGTCAAAAATTCGGCGGCAATTTTAAGTAATGGGACAAAAAAAATTATGAAATCGCCGCCGAATTTTTGACAGGTCGGTACGATTAAACAAAAAGAATACCTTAGACTCAACGTGTCCACTGCGTCATATCAAGTCATACAAAAAATTATAAATTAATTGTTAAAGATTACTCATTTTTGAATGATTATACTGAGCACAAAATAATAAAATTATAAATAATATGTTCTTAAACAAATGTACTTATTGAATTTAACTTCCTCATAAATCTATTTTTTTCGCCTTTCCCACACTATTCATCGCAATTGTCGTGTGCTATGCCGAGACTTCATCATGCTTTAGTAAAAAAGTATATCTAAATCGATTCAGAATTGTCTGAAACGCGTTTTTAACTACACTTTTGTGAGTCAAATATTACTACTGCCTCACAAAAAAATTTATAAAAAATTCCAAAAAATTCTGCGCAACTTCCAACTAGTCTTAAAATTCTTCTAATACTCCCTAGAATATTCCCTATAAATTTCAAAAAAATAGAAAATGGGGTTTTCGAAATATTCAAATTTTTGTGTTTTTTTACTTTTTTAGTTTAAAATCATTATTATAAAATTTTGGGATAATTTTTTTTTAAAACTATGATCTAAATAGCGTATTTTATGTTCAATGAATTTTTTTCTTAGACGTTGTCTAATAGGCAAAAAAATTCATTGAAAATTTTGCAGTCTTCATTTTGCGCAGGCTCTATTTCGGAAACGCTACATTTATTATAGAAACGATTTAACAGGGGTCTAATACTCGTAAAGACCTGTTAAAAAACGAGCGGCCATCAAAAATAAAAAGGTCGAAGTTTGACCCCTTGCGAATTGGCGTGGAATGCCCCATATATACATATACGTACGTGTATTATATATTATATGTACCAATTTAGTAGAATGCATTTACGTAGTGTGCTTCTATGTACATGTTGTGACGTGGCAGTTTCGCTGCACCGTTGCAGCGCCCCGCCGCCGTCACAAGGCACGGTTTCGCGACCTTGTTATGCCCGAGGACGGTCCAACGAATCGATGCGAGATCTCCAGGGGGCCTATTCTAATCGCGTTGCGCATTATTAATTTCTGTTTTATTTTGTATTATTTACGCGGCGCCTCACCGAGCCAAAAACAGGAGTTCCGGAGATTGGACCAAGGAGTAGCGGAGTGGACGACAAGGACGGAAGCGAAAATTTGGCGACGACCAGCGGATTTCGAGGATGCTTGCGGGCCGCAGAGCACAGGGGAGCGCTAGAGGATACGCGCGTGGCGCGTAACGCAGCGACGGGCGGATCCGTGAAGGCAGGGCCCCGGGACGCCGGGGCAAAATCAACTCACCTGCCCTCCTCGCCTGAGGACCGGATTCCGGGATGGACGATCGCCATTCCCGGACCGAAAAGGAGGAACACGGAGGCAATCACGTCCCGTCCGCTGCGCCGGGAGGAAACCCGGAAAAATTGTCGCGCGAACGAAGGGCCGCTGAGCGCCCTGCGAAAAGCCGTAATTAACGGCCCTGTGCGACGAGACACCGCGAGCCTGCGAGCTCATCCCCTATTGGTCCGCGCGATAGTTCGTGGGGCCGCGTACGCCCGGGGTGGGGTACGCTATCGATTCCGCCATCGAGCGAGAATTTCGGGAGCATTCTTGGATAGTCCTCGGTAGCCTCGACACGCTTGCCTCAAGTCGCGGTATTTTGGTACTTCGCACTTCCGTCTCTCGTATTTTGGAGCTGGCCGAAATCTTCGTAGCCATATTTTCGACCCTTGGGACGACGGCAAGAAGCCTCGGGAGAGAGACGACCTACGGTGAGGTTGCCTAGCGTGATAATTAACCTGTAAAGCCACGACACCGCTCCCCGGGTCGCGCTCTCGCTCGGGAATATTCGCGAGAATTCACGTATTCGCCGACAAGGCGTGATTGGCGATCGATAACGAAAGCGAGGGGCACCGGAACGGTCTCGTGGCCGTGAATCGCGACCAAAATCGTGGACTCCTGGAGATCGCGGTAGACTCGTTACCCTTGACGTAGATCTCGCGGATACGCCCTTTTCTCGCGAATCTTCGCGTTCAAGAATGCGTATTTCGTGGTGCGTAGTAAGCCACCCGGTCGGGACTTAGATCCACACGCGATGTGAGTTGCGTTATTATGTTATTCGCGTCCTTTTAATTGTGCCACGGCATTAATCGCGTTAGTGTGACTGCATTCCGATAATAGTTATGCTGTCGAGGTACGCGCGTCCGAGAATTACTTGCGTTCGAATATCGGTGTTGAAATCGCGACTGCGGTGGAATGTCGATGATGCTGACGTATTGTTCGCGCAGAATCTTGTTCGTGCCGACCGATTATTCGCCTTACGATGCGATTCGTGTTATTCTCGTCAACGGGTTAGCCACGTTAAAGTAGTACTCTAATTAGAGTCACGTTGCGTCTCGTATTACTCGTGGTAATTCCGTGTCTTTCCTCATGTTAGTTTAGTATCTCGCCTTTCGTCGAGAGCCCTGGCGCCTTATTCTTCGCGTTAAGATATCCTTGGCGATATCCCACTTTGCGTTCGTTCGATAATACTGCGTTCGATTATTGTTGCGTTGGGACGTTTATTTGCGTTACGCCCACGCTTTGCGTTAGATTTAAGTAACTCGGCGACAGAATCCCGGCACGGCTTGGGACATTGCGTTCACGCGCTCCGAGCGTGAGACGCTATCATTTCGCGGCATTTCCCGATATTATTTCGCGTTTATTCCGGTTATGTGGTATTCGGTCGTAATTTACGCCGATATTCTACCGTATTCGTTAGTTTAATACTCTATTATTATTATCTGCGTGATTTCTATGATTTGTAAGAGTGGTCTCTCCTGATTTTAATTGCTGGATAATGACGCCTGCTGCGTCTCTACCAAGTCACGTAACTTTCCTTGTTTTTCTGGCGTCCGCGTTACTCTCATTTTATTTAGAAGTCGACACCCGCGTCGTTGAATATGTTGTCAATCCGATAGACTGAAGCCAAATTGGCATTTATTGTTATTTTTCTGAATTGCTAAAGAATAAATGTTATCCTTAAAATGTTAATCGATTGAGTTCGTGGTATTAATTTGATTTTGGCTGTCACCCCGCCGAATATCGCGCTGCCCTTCATCACCCCCGCCTGAGTATTAAGTCGAGCTAGCCAATTCCTCGCACATCCGCACGTTTCGTTTTGCGTCTCGTTTCGGTTTTCTTTCGCGATTTCGCGGACGCATTTACGCGTCTGGCGCCCAACGGAAAAATCGTTTCGCGAAGTGTCGGAGGTGCGAGGGAATCGTCGGAGAGGCCTATCATCCCGCTCTCCTTAATCCTTTTGATCCGGCACACGCCCCGGAGCGGTCCGGGAGTGAAAAAGTCGTGACAATACATACAATAGATATACATATAATAGATATAATGTCAATATTAAAAATTTGTGCAGCTGTATACTCTTTTTAAACTGAATTTGTTTCTTAAGATGATTTTTGAAAAATTATATATTTGCTCTGGTGTGACATATGTAGACTTTATATAACACTTACATCAAATTAAGAAGTAGTCTACCACGTAAGACAGTTGGCTCACGATCCAGAGGTCCCGAGTTCGATCCCACCAAAGTAAGTGTTTTTTTCAAATACGAGAAAATATTTATAATCATAGACTGCATCTTAAGAAACAAATTTAGTTATAAAATAGTAATAAAATTTCGAAAAAAATAATTTTTTTATCCCGGTAAATATTGGAAATGTGCCACAACATTGCTGCACATTGCAGCAAAATTGCGCTACAATATTGCCACAACATTGCTGCACATTGCAGCAATATTGCCCAGGGTAAGACATAGATAGATTGCTGCAGCATTGCAGCAATATTGCATGCAATATTGCAAGCTTGCCGTGCAAGATTGCTGCAAGATAGCTGCAATATATCGTGCTGTTAGGGTAAATATTCTGCCATATCCGTTGGGTTTGCATAAGATATCTTACGAGATCTTCTGAAGGATATCCTTCAGGATATCTTATGCTTTGCATAAGATATCTTAAAACTATAAAAAGATTAATTGCACGTCATTACAATCATTTTTGAATTAACTTCATAATTACATAATTAATTTTATAATTGAAAAATGTGAAACACTATTTTTTGAAAAGTATTGTATTATATATGTAATATATTATATTTAATCCATATATTATAGTTACGAAAATCGTAAAAACATTTAAAATATAAAATGTCTTTACTTATTTTATATATCTTAATTCATTAATTTTTATAGACAGAGAGAGAAAGAGAGAGAGAGAGAGAGAGAGAGAGAGAGAGAGAGAAAAAGAATGCAGATATAGTGCGTTCATAATACGTGTTTGTACTACGCGCTATGCAGTATAGTGCGTGAAGTGCGTCACGTCACAGTCAGTTCAGTTCACTTAACCTATATCGTCGAGAGAACGGTAGTGTTTGGGATGACGCGTGGCTCACTAAGAAACTCGCTCCACCTACGTTTAACTTGCTCTACCTACGTATGAGAGATGACACGGTAATTACACCAGACGTCCTGTGTGTATATATACATATAATAAATATAGCTATTAAAAAATATATTAACATTATTTAGTTTTTAATTTTGCACATGTAGTTTTCACTTAATCTTATTATTGAATGGACATGAAAATGTGAGTTCAAGTAATAAATTTGATATAAGTGTAATTTCGGTTAAGTTTATTAGCGTAGATTGTAAAATCAATTGAATAGATTTTGCAGACATGAGACGAATATATAATTCTAGTGAAATTTATTGAAGATGATATTAAATATGTAATTAACACAACAGTTACATTAACTATAGGGCCACTTTCTATCATTATTTCTTTAAATGTATTGCAAAAAGTAATAGATCGTCATTTTGAGCATATGAAGGAGAATGATCGCGCTATCCAAAAGCAAATGGCTAACTCGCGCTCGTTGATGGCACGTAAACGTGTACGCCTGAATGAGGAGAAAGTGGCGTTTCTGCAGGCTGAAAAATCAAGAAGCGACACGAGCAGCAATTGCAAGCACAGCGCGATCAAGAACAAGAGGAAAGGCAAAAGCTGGAGGAATATCAAAGAATAGTGAAAGAAAAGGAAAAACTGACGAAAGCCGTGCTGGTCCATCGGGATCAGTTTACGGTCAGGTACCGCGATCTCGTGGCATTATCCAAAACCTGCAAGGATCAGCAAGCGTTCAGTGTGATGTTCATGGCACAAGAGATTTGATTCAACGAATCAAAGCTTTAGACGAGAAACTTAAAGTAATTATCAAAAAGAAAAGAAAAACTGTTTGCAAAAGAACGTAAAAAAAAATTAACACATTTTTACTTTGTAGAGGTATATATATATATATTAGGCACGTAAACGTGTACGCCTGAATGAGGAGAAAGTGGCGTTTCTGCAGGCTGAAAAATCAAGAAGCGACACGAGCAGCAATTGCAAGCACAGCGCGATCAAGAACAAGAGGAAAGGCAAAAGCTGGAGGAATATCAAAGAATAGTGAAAGAAAAGGAAAAACTGACGAAAGCCGTGCTGGTCCATCGGGATCAGTTTACGGTCAGGTACCGCGATCTCGTGGCATTATCCAAAACCTGCAAGGATCAGCAAGCGTTCAGTGTGATGTTCATGGCACAAGAGATTTGATTCAACGAATCAAAGCTTTAGACGAGAAACTTAAAGTAATTATCAAAAAGAAAAGAAAAACTGTTTGCAAAAGAACGTAAAAAAAAATTAACACATTTTTACTTTGTAGAGGTATATATATATATCTATATCTATAAAGGAAGATGTCCTGACTGACTGACTGACTGACTGACTCATCAACGCCCAGCCCAAACCCCTGAACCGAATTTTTGTCAAAAGTATATGAAATAGGGGTAGAATTTTCCGGGGAGTGCCACTATGTGTATAGTTTTTCGTTACCGATTTTCTGGAAACCGGTTTTTCTAATTCTTTTGAAATTTTCGGGAAATAATTCACCGAATCTCAAAGAATTATAGATCAAACAGGGGTAAAAATTTCCGGGGAGTGCTATAAAATGTATAATTTTTTGTTACCGATTTTTTTGGAAACCGGTATCAAAATTTTTTTAATTTTTCGGGAATTTATTGACCGAATCTTAAAGAATTGTATATGAAGTAAGGGTAGAATTTTCTGGGGAGCGCCATGATGTGTACAGTTTTTGTTACCGATCTTTTCGAAAACCGGTTTTTTTAATTTTTCAAATTTTTTGGGAAATAATTGAATCTCAAAAAATTGTACATGAAGAAGAAGTAGAATTTCCCGGGTTGTGTTATAAAGTGTACTATTTTTTGTTACCGATCTTTTTGGAAACCGGTTCCGAATGATCGAATCTCAAAGAATTGTACATAAAGTAAGGTTTGAATTTTCCGGGGAGTGCTATAAAGTATATAATTTTTCGTTACCGATTATTTTGAAAACCGGTATTAGAAGTTTGACGAATTTTTCGAGAAATAATTGACCGAATTTTAAAGAATTGTATATAAAATAGGGGTAGAATTTCCCGGGGAGTGCTATAAACTGTATAGTTTTTCGTTACCGATTTTAGAGAGAGAGAGAGGGAGAGAGGGAGGGAGAGAGAGAGGGGGAGAAAGAGAGAGAGAGATAGAGAAAGAGAAAGAGGGTGGAGGAGGGTAGGGGAAAAGGGGGAGGGAGAGGGGAAAAGAGGGAGAGAAAGAGGGAGGGAGAGAAAGGGAGAGAGAGGGACAGATATTGATTGATTGATTGATTGATTGATTGGTTTTATTTAAGCCATAGTCAAGACTTTAGGCTGTTAGTGAATAACAAATATGTATCGAATGTATAAACAACAAATAATCAAATAACGGAACAAAAATAATAAGAAATGTAACTAAACATACGTGAGACGCAGTGTAGTCGCTTTCAATATGCATTTAACAGAAAATAAAATTTAAAAGAGTGCGAATGTTGGCGAGCAAATGGTATGCATATGGCAGCGACCAAAAAACATGTGAATGCTCTCTCTCATGAGGCGAGCAAATATGATCGGTGTAAAAACAAGGATAAAAAGTACAACATAATAACGTGTGGCCGATCTGAATAATATACGCTGTAAAACTAAGAACTAACTCAAATATGTAGTAAAATTAGAATATGATATAGAGTAAGTAGAACAATTAAAAAATAAACAAAAATAATAAAATAATATAGTGTATAATAGCGACAGATGTGCATTGAGCAGCAACCTGCAGTGGAACTGCAACCAGACGGAGGAATCAATAAAGTGAAAAAAAGGGTTGAAGCACACTGCTAATAGCTCGCAAAAGATGCACAGAGCGATGCACAGTCACAGACCCACGCGTAAGAAATGCAAGAACAATTTAATGAACATTAAAAATTACTAAACTAATTGACGTAAAAACGATAAGTTGACACTCTCAATAAGATCATGCATAAGGCAAAGACTGGTAAGACTCTAAATAGAGCTACTCTCAAGCGAGAAAAGATAGTTGTAAAGCTTACACTTAAAAACGGCGACAGACGTTACTGAAGTAACATCATTAGGAAGCGAGTTCCAATAGTAGATGCCCGCTAGATGGAAGGACCTATGATAGGTTTCAGTTCGGTGAATGGGAACATGAAAAGAGTGCGGTAGCGCCAGACGTGACGATCGCCTGACTGAGGGGTCATGATCAACAAAAATTTCCGAAAGGTAACTAGGAGATAAGCCATAGGACACCTTAAACATTTCGATACCGAGAAAGTAAAGACGGCGATTTTTGACCGACAACCACCCCAGTTGACGACGGTAAGGCGTGATAAGTTCATCACGCCTTACATCAAAAATGAAACGAATAGCGCAATTTAAGAGTCTCTAAAGCCTGGTGTTTAGCTCCTCAGTCAAGTCGTTGTATACCAGAGAGCAGTAATCGAACAAAGGCAAAATCAAGGTAGTCACAAGTTTGACACGTAGATTAAGTGATAATGAATTCTACAGATAGGGACAGATGGGGGGGGAGAGAGAGAGAGAGAGAGAGAGAGAGAGAGAGAGAGAGAGAGAGAGAGAGAGAGAGAGAGAGAGAGAGCAAGTATCAGAAGTTTGACGAATTTTTCGGGAAATAATTGATCAAATTTTAAAGAATTGTATGTAAAACAGGGGTAGAATTTTCTGGAAAGTGCTATAAACTGTATAGTTTTTCGTTACCGATCATTTTGGGAACCGGTATTTTTTTGAAAATCGATTACGAAATTTTTCCAATTTTTTAGGAAATATTTGAGTGAATCTCAAAGAATTATATATGACGGAATTAAACTTCAGTCGATAAATAAGTAATATTTTTTAATTTATAGCATTTTAGAGGGGGAAGGAGGGAGGAAGGGAGAGAGAGAGAGAGAGAGAGAGAGAGAGAGAGAGAGAGAGAGAGAGAGAGAGAGAGACTATTTGCGTGTCTTATTACATATGTCCTCCGGGGCGAAGCCCGGGTAACCAGCTAGTATTATATATATTGACAGCAGAGAGCTGATACCGAGGAGATCAAGGAGCCTGTTCACAGGAGGTGTTTCTGCCGCGCGTACATACATAATATGTTGCACAGCTGATATATTATATATTGACGGCAGGGAGCTGATACCGATGAGGAGATCAATCATGTTTACACGCGAAGGAATTATCGTAAGTTATTATTATCGGTTCAATTCTTTACCAGTTTTAAGAGTTAGAAAAAGATAAAAATGCTCTCTTTTCATTTCATATATATACATTTTACATGTTCTCCTTCTTTCTTTTATTCACTTAGGCCCGGTTTCACCAACGTGATTTAATCTAATCGGTCGATTAAACTCACTCTTCGTCTCTTTCTAGGGGTACAGTTGGAAAGAGATGAAGAGTGAGTTTAATCGACCGATTAGATTAAATCACGTTGGTGAAACCGGGCCTTATACTATCTGTTGTACTTCGAAATCACTTATCTCTCTTATCTTCCTTCTTTTTACGTCTTCCTTTCCTTTGATGTTACTTAAAATTTATAACTTTTCCATTTTTACTGTTAGTAGAAAAAACATTAAACATTAAACATTAAACATTAAATTAAATTTTATAACTTATTTTTTAAGAGAGTTAACTAATCATTATCTGTATTACTTAGGCGGAGTTGTTGGATGCAATGAGCTCTCAATCGCAGTCGGATACTGAAGAAACTGAAAATACAGGATCTAATTCTACGTACCGGATTGTGGAGGCAATAGAGATTGTGAAGCATTAATTTGACAGTAAGGAAAACGAACAGACTGCAGAGGATATATTCAGTAATGATATATTATGATACCTCGCGCCAACCCAGTCAGTACGAAAGAAAGGCGGAAGAGTAAGGAGAAGAGCAGAAGGGAGATAGAAGAGGAGGAGAAAGAAAAGATGCAGTACGTATTTGACGTCTTACAAGTTTATGTGCACGTATAACAAGTTTATTGTTTGACTATTGAGAATATATTTTTGAGAACTTTTCTTTTACAGAGTACTAAGTATCTAACTTCACTGAAGATCAATTGGACAGATACGAGATGTACAGACAATCTGCATTTCCAAAAGCAGCTATAAAGAGGGTACGCACCTTATTTTTAGTCGTTATTTACAAAAGAAATAGCCGTTTCATTAAAAAAGTATTATACTAAATAAAGTACTAAATGTAGATCTCTCAGAGATGTGAGATACACTCTGTGCTATTAATTAGAAAAATTGTATTTGTCACGCAAATTGACTTTCATACGGCTCGTTTGACGCGGAATCGTTTGGTTGTCACGAATGTCGTCATTAAAACGTTTGGTGGTCAACCGCTTTCCTAAGAAATAGATAAAACCGTACTTTCACCCCATTGGTCGTACGACTCCGTGACGGTAGCTCGGTAATTTGATGAATAAAGATTATTTATCAATCAAATTGATTTTATACGGCTCGTTGGACGCGGAATCGTTTTGTGGTCACGAATATCGTCATTAAAACGTTTGGTGGTCAACCGTTTTCCCAGAAAATAGGAAAAACCGTACGCTCACGCCATTGGTCGTATGACTCCGTGACATTAGCTGGGTAATTTGATGGCTAAATTATTATGCGATGTAAATCGGCCAGTAGTTATTGCTCCGACCGTTACGATTATTTCATCATCAACTCGTCTGCAATTATGGGTGCTTGCCATACAAAATGGAATACAAATGTGTACTCCATTTGAAAAGCGATACCTTTCAGAGGAAGATATATAAATCAAGTAATCCGATATTGATAAACTTTTGTTTCGATGTGTTTTTTTCTCACGTTTTGAGAGGGATCTAGCTGAATTGAATCTAGCATCGAAAGCGTCAGTCAACTCAAGTCAGCCAAATATTCACGTCGGCTCGAGCCTCGAGGAAGGTTTTGAAAGACAGTGGATTCTTGCTGGCGATTTTGATTCACAGTCCCGTTCTCAATGAATTCAGATTAACGTAAGTAATTGCGCGATATAACAAGTACATATTCTTATCCCGATATCTCGTTAATTCATACTCGTGTTTATACTTTTTCTGCTCGATTTCCGAGCTACTCTTACAACTATGAATATTAATCATTATTTTCTAATTTTTCCATTGTTTTTATTTGTTATAATGTACTTTTAAATGCATTAATGCAGCACGCAATTATTTCTGAGTGAAATGATTGATCGACAAGTTTGACACGTACAAAAATGATGTAAGATTAAAAATACTGCGTGTATTGTGTATGTTGCTTTATTGCAAAGTATAATTAATCATTAACAAACAGATATGGACAGATATAAAACTGCATTAATTAATTTGAATTCAAAAGCTAGAACCATCTGTAGTTTTATCAGATTTATATTTGTCCATATCTGTTTGTTGTAACATTAATTATTAATGTGTCACATATTTATTTCTTTCTTATTATGCATTTAATATAATTTGCAATAAAGCAACACACAATAATATACACGCAGTATCTTTAAACTTACATCATTTTTGTGCGTGTCAAACTTGTCAATCAATCATTTCACTCAGAAATAATTGCGTGCTGCATTAATGCATTTAAAAGTACATTACAACAAATAAAAACAATGGGAAAATTAGAAAATAATGATTAATATTCATAGTTGTAAGAGTAGCTCGGAAATCGAGCAGAAAAAGTATAAACACGAGTATGAATTAACGAGATATCGGGATAAGAATATGTACTTGTTATATCGCGCAATTACTTACGTTAATCTGAATTCATTGAGAACGGGACTGTGAATCAAAATCGCCAGCAAGAATCCACTGTCTTTCAAAACCTTCCTCGAGGCTCGAGCCGACGTGAATATTTGGTTGACTTGAGTTGACTGACGCTTTCGATGCTAGATTCAATTCAGCTAGATCCCTCTCAAAACGTGAGAAAGAAACACATCGAAACAAAAGTTTATCAATATCGGATTACTTGATTTATATATCTTTCTCTGAAAGGTATCGCTTCTCAAATGGAGTACACATTTGTATTCCATTTTATATGGCAAGCACCCATAATTGCAGACGAGTTGATGAAATAATCGTAACGGTCGAAGCAATAACTACTGGCCGATTTACATCGCATAATAATTTATCCATCAAATTACCCAGCTAATGTCACAGAGTCATACGACCAATGGCGTGAGCGTACGGTTTTTTCTATTTTCTAGGAAAACGGTAAACCACCTAGAGACCCTCCAGGGAGAGACTGGCCAACACGCCGCCATTTGCATGCAAACAGGAAATAGGATTATACGCGGCAAAAATTAAAGTGTACCAGTTTAAAATATCATAAAAATGTATATTATTTTAAATATAAAAATAAAACGCAATAAAAAATAATAAAACATTACTAAAGGAATTATAAACAGATAAATAAGTGCTCAAATATTATTCGTGTGTATAGTTATAAAATATTTTAAATAAAATACAAATATCTACACAGTTCTACTTTGGACATGTAAAAAATAAAAACAAAAAGAATTTAAATAACAAATCCAGCAATAATATTTTGTTAACAGCAATATCCTTCTATTAATAACTTGTATTTTGCCTTTATTAACGGTATTAAATAACTGATTTAACAGTGCTCAGCTTTTATATATTTGAATGTTTATTATTCTTTCTATAATTATGTACCTATTTTCAGAGCTATTATTGTATTTATTAACAAAACATTACTTTTAGATTAAAAATAATTTTTTACTTGTTATAGATTGGTTAACAAAAGAGCTCCATATAATATTAAAAATAATGTAAACTTTATTGTAAAAATCAATATCTAATAAAATTATAATTCTGAAGTACAATCTATAATCACTGTAAACTATAAAAAAAGTAAAAAAGTAAAGAACTATAAAAGAAGTAAAGATACACAAAAGAGAAATATATAAATTTATTTGATTATTCCATTGATTGATGTTTTGGCTCTTGCAAGATTGAACGCAATTTATTTGTTAGCTCCATCTAAAAAAAAAACAATTAAAATTACTTTAAATTAATTAGATATGTTAGAAGGTTCAGAGGATGGATAGCCAGGGTCGGTTAAAAAGCACACGGCAATGTACAATAGCACTCTCGATTTATTATAAAGAGAAAAAAGTTCGGGCGACGTGCGTGCTAGGAGAACGATCTTGAGGGGAACAGGGGGTAGAGCGAGCGGATACGCGGGCAGCGCGCTTAAGTCATTGGTAAAGAATACAATAGATGTAAGAACTCTATATGCGGAGAGTGATCGTGAGTCGAACAAATACGCGTGGCGCGCTAACACCCCCCCTCGATCTGCGATCAGTCTTCTTTCCTGGGAATGCGTTGAAGCTCGGACATCTCGGTGCATCTCAAATGTTTAGGCCTGGGAAGTCCCTTTGTGAGCATGTCCGCAGGCATGTCGTCTGTTGAAACGTGAGTAATCTTCAGTAGTTTGTGGCTCAGAGCTTCCCGGATGAAATGATGACGCATATCTATATGCTTGCTCCGAGAATGATAGACTGGGTTTTGAGCTAACTTTAATGCTCCCAGATTGTCGTTGAAAATAGTGATGTCAGCTAGGTCATGGAAACCCAGCTGCTCCAGAAATCTGCGTAGGTAGATAGCCTCTTTGGCACATTCCGTCAGCCCCATGTACTCCGCCTCCGTCGAAGATAAGGCGACCGTCGGTTGCTTCCTGGAATCCAAAGAAATTGGACTGCCGGACAGCTTGAATAGAAAGCCTGTATAAGATCTCCGATCTTCTGGACAGCTGCCCCAGTCGGCATCAACGAAGCCTTCGATGAGCCTGGAATCTCTTCGGTATATAAGTCCTAGATCTCTGGATCCCTTTAAGTAACGGAGGACTCGTTTGGCTGCGGTCCAGTGCTCCTTCCCGTAACAGTTATTGAACTGTCCCAAATAACTGACAGCAAAACTTATGTCAGGGCGCGTCGTGACAGCTAGGTAGGTCAGGGCTCCCACGAGTTCCCGATAGGGGAGACTTGACTCTTTCTCACTTGAGTCATCCTTCTTGGTCAGCTTTACACAAGTGTCCACCGGAGTGCTGACTGGGTTGCAGTCGGTCATCCCAAAACGCTTGAGTATGTCGTCGATATATCCCCGTTGATGCATGGTCACCTCGTTTAGACCAACGTTGAACTCCACGTTGAGGCAATAGCCCACCTCGCCTAGGTCCTTGATGTCAAATCGATTAGACATCTCCTCACGAAACTTCGCGATGACCGATAAGTTGCGGGATGCGAACAAAATGTCGTCAACGTAAACGCCGATAATAGCGAGGTCATCTCCTCCTCCAATAGAATACACGCAGGGGTCGGCGTCGGAAGGGATGGCTCCGAATTCCTTTAATGTATGGTCTAGTTTCTCGTACCAATTTCTCCCGGGTTGGCGCAAACCGTACAGAGATTTCATTAAGAGACACACTTTGTCTCCGCTTAACAAGTCCTGCAACATTTTCTCGGCTTCAAGAGCTAAACTTGGATCGTTTGGGGACCGCTTTGGGGGTTCCATTAGAATCCGTTCGTTGAGATCTCCGTTCAGGTAGGCGGTCGTTATGTCAAAATGATGCATCTTCATCCCAAGATGAGCAGATAACGACGCGATTAGACGTATCGATCCTTGTCGGGCTACCGGCGCAAAAGTCTCTTTAAAATGTAACCCAGGCTGCTGGTTGAATCCCTGAGCGACCAGACGAGCCTTCCGTCTGTGAAGAGTTCCATCCGAGTTGAATTTATTGCGCAAAACAATACGACTCCCAATAGTAGTGGAATTCTTCGGTCGGTCGATGAGTTGCCACGTTTTATTTCGCAGGACGGATTTAATTTCGGATACCATGGCGTCATGCCATTCCTCAGCCTCTGGACTCGACATCGCCTGATTCATGGGTACCTCGGACATAAGAGCGATATTTTCTTCAGCATACGCGACTTCCGCAACGGCTGATGAGTAAATTTTACGGAGTCTTCCCCTTTCCCCGGTTCTCAAAACTCTCGGTCTTCCTCGTCCCCTGGACAAAGCTCGTAACGGCTCTCTTGGAGTCTCTTCGTCGTTACCTTCTTCGTTGGCCTGTTCCTCGTTAGGAGATGATAACTCGATGTCGATGAACTCAGGTTCCTTATCCGTCTTTTCGGTCAAAGCTTTCCCCTCTGGTTCACCATTTAATAAAGGAATGGGACTCTCGGGACGTGACTTCATGTCCTCGATAAATTTAACGTCGCGAGATACAATGACCTTACTCTCTTCGGGTAGCCATACCCTAAATCCTTTGGATTCCGTGGAGTAGCCCAAGAAGATACCTTCTTTGGAGCGTGAATCTAATTTTCCTCGATTAGGTTCTCTGCTCAAGCAAAACAAACAACATCCGAATTCCTTGAAGTGTCCAACATCAGGTACGTTCCCGGTCCATAGTTGATACGGCGTTAGACCATTAAGGCTTCTCGATGGACATCGGTTCCGAATGTAATTGGCCGTGTTAACCGCCTCGGTCCAAAACTTAGGAGGTAGTCCTGACTGTGTAAGTAAACATCTCGCCATATCCAGTAGGGTGCGGTTTCGCCTCTCTGCGATCCCGTTTTGCTCGGGATTGTATGGGACCGTAAGTCGCCTAATGATGCCTTTTTCTCTCAGGAAGCTATCGAAGTCCTTGCCTGTAAATTCCAAGCCATTATCAGTCTGAAAGCACTTGACCTTTTTACCTGTTTGGTTTTCTGCAAGTGTGATAAACTCCTTGGTTGCCTGAAGAGCCTCATTTTTGTGTCTCAAAAATCGAACTTCGCTCCATCTCGAGTGATCGTCTATGAACTCGATGAAGTATCTCGCCTTCCCCGTTGACTCGACCCGAAAGGGGCCGCATACATCCGAATGGACTATATCGAGAAGTTCCGAGACTCTATTGGACTTCTTGGGAAATGCTGCGCGAGTCATCTTTCCCTTGAGACAGACTTCACAGGTGAGTTCCTTTGCAGTAGAATCGAACTTCAAACCGTTGATGGTTCCGTGTCGCTGAGCTTCGATGAGATCCCTCGCGTTTACATGACCGAGCCTACGGTGCCACAGCTCAAAGTCCGAGAGATTCTCCGACGTGGATAATGCGCAGCTTGGACATTAAATTTGTACGTAGATCCGGAACGTGTAGAGTTTTGTTTAATGACAGGAGCTTATTCTCGCCATATACGTTGGCCGTCATCATCACCTTACCCTCAGCGGTCGTTTCAGTTGAAGCACTGCTCGCCAAATTCAACTTTCCTGGTCTTGAATCGCTTACTTCGCAAAAAGCTTCCATCTCGCCGCAAAGATGTGTAGAAGCGCCGCTGTCCAAACACCACATTCGACGTGGCTCAATCGCGCTGGCTTGTAGAGCGACGTCTGCACATAATGACACCTGCTCGGCACTTTTTGCTGACTGATTCTTATCGGACTTCGAAGGGCAATTTGCGGCCTTGTGACCTTGCTTGTTGCATTTATAGCAGCGAATTTTACTGCTCTTGTCGTCTGCTTGCGCATTGTCCTTACGTTCGTGCGCGGTCGATTTGTTGTCGCGTCTTCGGCCCTTGTACTTATTGGCGAACATTGCCTTGGCGCCAGCGTTGTGTGCTTCGCCTTTTCGCGCCTCGTTCTCCTCGACAATCTTAATGCGTAGGGTATCGGGTGTGGGCAACTCGTCGCGAGCTTCAATAGCGCATCTGAAATTATCGAAACTCGCCGGCAGGCTATACAGAAGCATCGTTGCCAGTACATCAGGATGTATGTCGACCTGCATATCTTGTAATTTGTCGACTGCATCGAAAAACTTACTCATGTGTTCGCGACCGTCGCTGCCTTCCTCCATTCGATGAAGCATGAGCCGCTTTAGTAACGTAGCTTTCCTGGCGGGTCCCCGTGATTGGTATGTTCCCTCTAATTTCAGCCAGACATCGCGCGCAGTAGTGCAGCCTTTAATCTGCTTCAGCTCAGAACTGCCGATCGCCAAAATGATGTCGGATTTCGCCTTAGCGTCGCCCTTTTCCCACGCTTTCCGTGCGGCTTCCGTTGCGGCGTCGCCGGCCACAACCTCAGGCTTCGCTAGTTCACCGCTCACGTACGACCAGGCATCGTTTTTGACAAGGAGAGCCTCCATATGGAGCTTTCATGTATCGTAATTGTCCTTTCCGAGACACTCGATTCGCGTCACGCCCGCGGTGTTCATGATTGAACAGGTTAACTTTTGCCGTAACCGACAGTATTCACTATTTCGACTATCGCGGCGCACCTGGGCCCATAACCTGTTAGAAGGTTCAGAGGATGGATAGCCAGGGTCGGTTAAAAAGCACACGGCAATGTACATGCAATAGCACTCTCGATTTATTATAAAGAGAAAAAAGTTCGGGCGACGTGCGTGCTCGGAGAACGATCTTGAGGGGAACAGGGGGTAGAGCGAGCGGATGCGCGGGCAGCGCGCTTAAGTCATTGGTAAAGAATACAATAGATGTAAGAACTCTATATGCGGAGAGTGATCGTGAGTCGAACAAATACGCGTGGCGCGCTAACAAGATATTTACTATAAATTAGATTTATTAATTAGATAATTATAAAGATGTTAAAAGTTTATGACTATAGCACTGAAGAAAGTCTGATAATAGATGTGTTCATAAAAATAATAAAACATACCCAGATAGCACAAAATATCCCAGAAGCATCCTAAATATGTCCTTGGACATCCTGAAAAATGTTTCAGGATATCCTTCAGATATCCTGGATGTCTCTAAGATATCTTATACTATCAAGAAAATTATGAATTAAAATTACAAATTATGCATTGCCGTGCTTTTACTTGCAAAAATAATAGATTTATCTTGCCGTAATTTATGAGATAAAATTTTCATACGAAACATATAAAATCTAGATATTATTTTTTCTTTTAAATTGTGGCACTTAGGTAAGAAATATTTAATTTTTTGACATTTTTCAATAAAGAAATGTTTTAACTTAACTCTACTATTTTGATGTTTGCTATACTTAAGAAAAACTCGGAATATTTTTTCCATCTGTAAAAAGAAACGCAATGTCGCAGAATTAAGGAAAAATAGAGAATTGCTATGCCAAGCTCTAAGCCGTGTAAGTAGATGATAAAAAGCATTATTGCTTCTCATTGATCCAGTAGCTGAAAAATACATGTAATACACGCTTTTTGATTTTTGAAAATACTTCTAAGTATATATCCACCAATGTGATGTATTTTATTTAAGTCTGTTTTACTCCAAATAATTACTGTTGTATTTAAATCATTATTAATATTTTTATAAACAGAGTTATCAATTAAGGAACTTTCTGAATCGTGGTTTACAGTCAATACATCAAAGAAATCTGAAAGAAATGTTCTGTCATCTTCTTCATAACTGCTATTACTAACATTCTTTATAAATTGAGACACTGTAATTAATTTTAAATTATTTTTAAACTAAAGTGCATTAGGAATAACATTTTTACGTCTTACAGTAGAAAAAAAGTTTTCGATACTGTTGCGGTCGTGCACGACTATGCGAATATGCGAGTATGCGAATATGCGATTTGTGATATCACACTTGTGTGCACACATGCACAATATTTATATAATTACGAGGCGGCGTAACTTAAGACGTTTTCGACGCCTGTGATATCGGTCCGTGACTTCCGCTATCTCCGTCTCTTTTTCATCAAAACAAGTCGCAGCGGTTGACAAATAACTTGATTGGTCAGGACGAGCGATTCAGTGGACGGATCTAGGATCCACCAATCGAGAGACTCTAATTTTTCGATACGCAGGAGCGGAGAGTGCGGATACCGCGGCAAAACAGACAGTCAGTCTGAAACGATCAAAGGACATAGTCCATTTTATATAATTGCGAAGTATCATAATACGCACCCGATTTCGTACACGATTTCGTGAAATCATTCGAACAATATTGATCCGAGTCGTTTCCGAGGCGTCATCGCGATCCGAGCATAACCTCGAGGCGTTATCGCGATCCCGAAACGACATCGAGGCGTTGTCACGAATGCGTTACAATGCATCTCAAACCCAGCCGGAATGCTAGCGTCTATCCAACGTCGG
>JASTWP010001650.1:0-64044 GCA_030770255.1 Temnothorax ravouxi
TATCTTTCAATAAATATTTAAAGAAAAAGAAACATTGTATTTCTGTGAAACACATTATACAATTTCTCTCTAATTTTTATACAGATGACACATCTTTAAAACTACAATTTACTTTTTATTATTATAATATTCCTAAAAGAAGCATGATATAAGTTTCATGATATAAATTAATATATAAATAAGTATTAATATGTGAGTTTATTTTTCCTTATTTACAAGTATATAGAAAAGCAAATTTTAAACTTAAAAAATATATAGAAAATTACATTGATTAAGAGCGTCTTTGGATCCTATATTTAATATGTTTAGTATCAATGAATATATTAAAGTGAATATCAAGCTCATCAACTTAACACAGTAAAATAATACATTGAAGCATAAATATATTTAAGTATCTTAAATGATTAGTTTAATCGACTATTAAAAGATCTATAAAGCACTCATGTATAGAATATTCTATTTTATACTTAATTAAATCGTAAAAGATTATGTTTCGCCAACTAGCTGACCAACGGTGAGATATAACTTGACTTTTACATCTACTTTTTGCGGTGATTTATGCTCAAGCGCTGCAATGGTATTTACGTATCCATGTTGCATGACAAATCCAACTATAACTGGGTCGTCGGTATTTTTATTAGTATCGTGCGGAGGGGTGCGGAGTTACGTGCAAAACGTATCACTGCTTTGTTCCCTTTTCGCCATACTACAAGCCTAAAAAAAAAATTTATATAAGTGATGATACCTATATTATCTTCGTATTAATTTTATCTTTATAATTTTTATATTTTACTTTGGATCATCCTGAAAATTGTGATTATCACTTGTATCATCATATTCAGCAGCATCATCTCGTGGTGGAAGAATCAGTGAACTGTGAGGCATCGCCAAATCTGCATTCGGTGCAACTTTTATTGGCTTAGGATCTTCCGTTACAGGTGCCTGTCGTATAGTAGACGGCAATAAATTTGGAGATTCACTTCCCTGTAATTATAATCAAATTATTAAATTATGTTACACTGTGCGATAACATTTTATTTTGATATTACTTGTGTATCCTCTTGTTTAACGTCTTTTTCCTCGGCGAGTGAAGTAGATAACGAGGTATCTAAAGGCAATATAGTTATTTGCGTTTGATGCTGTGTTGGATTACAGAACTTTAGAAGCAGTTCACTTGATTTCCCCAGTCGAAGTGGTTCACAAGTAACGATCTTGACTTCCGGAATGTGATAACTAAAAAAAATGCAATTTTGACATATCCAAGAAAATATGATACAAATCAAAATTGTTTTGTTAGTATTCAAATTAATAATAATAATTGATGCGATACTTACAATGCAGCTAGTAAAATTTTGAATTTCGTCGACTGAGGACAAAGATCCGATTTGCTAACGTTATGCTCACACACTCTGCAACGTTGCGATCTCTTGACTAAAAACTGTCTGTGCTGAGGACGCAATTCGTTTATCTTCTCAGCTTGTACCTCCGGGTGTTGTAATCTTTGTTCCAACGTAGTAACTATTACACAAAATTATACATGATTAGAACAAAATCTACATCAATGCCGCCGCTCACGCTACTGAGTTCTCCTACTTTTAGTTATATCCACAGATTCTGTAAATATATCGCTCGGTAATTCGTCCACTTCCTCTCTTTGCAACGGACGGTACTGGATGAGCAGATGATTGAGACTGAATTGGTGGTTTTATGGGACGTCCGATACGCTTGCGAACCAGCGCTGATGTAAAGCTATACATCGTCTGCTATTGGCAAGCAATAATAGTTAGAAAAATGCCTTTGAGCGAGTAAATAATTAGCTCTTGGTAAACTTACAGCTGGCATGAAGGAGCGTTTTGGATGAAATTTCTTGCGTTCGCACTGCTGTTTCTCTATAGAGGCTAGTATTTTGTGATAATCAATAAGAGCGTTGATACGTGTTACATGTGGATTTTCCTGTTCGGGCCATCCTCCAGTTGCTACAAACAGAAATTCGAAATATATTTTTAAGAAACTGTTACACGCTCTTATTTATACAATTATTTAATCGAATTTCTTCTTACCTACGGATTGATCAGGTATCCCTGCATCTCGCGAGCTCCATCGGCATAGCGAACAAAATAGATAATATACTTTTTTAGTGGGTTTCACATCCCTGTTCTCTTCTCCTTCAGCTGGTGCTGCTGCTGCTGCTGCTCTGACAGGTGCTAGTCCCGCTCTTGTAGATAACGTTTGAAAACAGCAAGGACAGTCGAAGCAATTGGAACATCTGTCAATGCATAATTATTTAACAGCAACTGAATTCATACTCTCATACGTGAAGCCTATGATATATGTAAACATACTTGTTCTTTTTAAGACGCACTTCCGATGAGGGCAAATTCTCCATGCAATTGGGGCAGTAATGGGAATCAACCTGAACACAAGAGACATTTTTTTGTTAGGATCATAAGAACTTTTTTGTACACGTCAGAATATGTGTTCGAAGTAAATTCAATTGTTAAATATATTTCCGACTGTCCGTCCCATTAAATATACACCCTTCTGTACGGATTACTTAAATTTTACAGAACGCACCTCTTGACAGACACAGTAGCCACATCGTATCATCAAGCAATGTCGGCAGAAATATATCTTCGATATAGGCTTTAAGGAGCCGCAGTTGCACAAGTAGCGCACGTAATCCGGCTGGTTCAAGTACGTCATGTTGAAACGGATGAGCTTGAAAGCGTTCACGAGACGAAACGACAGAAATGAATCGCTGGGCGTTCTCCACCTAACCTAAAATTATGACCATCCTATACCCAAAGTGACGTCTACCACCGAAACACTGTTCTGATGTGTATACGGATACGGACTACGAACGCGACATAGGCAGATAGGCACTAGAGAGAAGTTTGAGAGTGGATGTGGACTCAGTGTTGGGATTTCGTGGGACGTGTGAGTGAGATGTGGAGTCAGGAATACGTGGACTACGTGGACATGTCCATGATGTAAAGGTGCCTTTTCATGGGCGTCAGTTGACGCTCGAAATCAAGTTCGGGTAAAGTCAGATTAGTATAATGACGCCGATATTCTGACGCGCAATAAAAAAGGTTTTCACGCGTCAATTTTTGGAACTCGCGTCCGAGATGCCAGTCGACGCCAGAAGTTGGGAAATCTGAACTTCTTCAGCGTCGTCAGCGTCAACGCAGAAACAACATGACGTCACAAAATCGTCTTGACGCGCGTAAAGATGAAATTGCACCTTTATACTGTTATAACGTTTTTTTAAATATAAAAATTCAGTTTGTTAAGTAAAACGGAACATAATCAATTCATTACATCCGAATCGCAGATATCTCCACCTATTTCAACGGTTATAATTAGCAAATATGATCAATTTGGTCCTATATATATGCTAGCTAATTCAGCAGAATCATCTATCTACTTATTACTACTAATATATTGGGAAATGTGTTATCATAAACTGGGGAAATCTAGCAGCATTTAGCCAGAAATCGAAATCGATTCACTATATTGTCTATATAATTCACTAATATATCAGGAATCACTGGATAAAAATACGTGATTCAAACGATAAATTTTCATGTTACAAAGAGGACTTTTAAATGTTTTACAATTGAATTTTAAAAGTCTTTCTGAGAGGGACGGCACACAGGGAGGGCGATTTTGCAATTACAAATAGTATCCTATGAAAAAAAATTACATGGCCAGATTGTACGTTAAAAACCAAGTAACTTGAAATATTTTTTATTTTAAAAATGCTCTTTATTTCAAACTTTTGAGAAAATGATCAAAGTTACCAATAGAAAAAACTTTTAACATATTCTTCACAATTATGGCATAACATATTGAAAAAATTTTATCTCATGCAAAATAAAGCACATTATCAAATTTTTTAAATAATTCTACAAATTATCAAATTCAATGTTAAAATTGCCAAATATAATATGATCCAATCTTTGATTAAAATTTTCAATAAATGGTCCTTTATAATTTATAAAACTTCTTATAATGTAATAGAACTAACATTTAATCACGAAAACTTTATTAAACTTAATTCCATATAGGATGCGGAAACCTGTCCTTACAAATTACGCTTACATCGATATGCTTGTCGCAATGCTCACAGAGCATGCAGAGATATTTGCTTCCTGATATTTTTTCCTAATCCCAAGATTATGTATGATCTCTTGTTACGCAGGTTTTTTTTTACAGGATTACTATTCCCATCTCGCTTTTCTGTCTATTTTAGTCTTAATACACCGGAAACATGTACGCGGATGAAAGTAGAAGGATTCGTGTGCGTACCGCGGTCATGAAGTACCATCACGCGATGGTATGCTGGGTACGCATAAACCCAGCGGAGCGTATAGAGCAGTTGATAATTACCGCGCGGTATATTTCTACAAGGGCGCGAAAATAGAAAATCTCGCGAGCAAGGAGGCATCGATGACACGTACGAAAAATGTTTCGTTAGTATATATTTTTCCAAGCGCTCCGATCGGTAAATCGCAGGAATCCAGTTTGCGGCAAGGACTTCCTGTGCGTTATGCAGCTGCCGTCGACACGGCAATTGCAGCCGCGCAAAAGAATTTCTCTGCACGGCCGCAGATCATTCTGGCGGAAAGAGAGAAGGGCGACGATCACGTGAGTAAGAGTGAAAGTTTGGCGAGGCATGCCTCGCAAATTATCGGCGTGATCCGTCTTCCCGCATATAATAAAGGATGATTAGCTTTCAATTAACATCTAAGATCTGAACCTAAAAGGAGAGACTGTTCGTTATGTTAATCAACCGCGTGTTCGTCGTGGCGAAAACAATTATATAAATCTCCCAAACATCGCAAGAACTTCCTCGCTTTTCCTATGTATTGGTAACAGCTCTCAACTATGTCTATTATTTTGATATTAGTAGGTACCTCGGTATTATAGAATCACTATAGTGATCACGTGGGATATGAATTAGAATTGCTTAGGTAATCCCATAACTGCGCAACCTCATCGTACCTTCTAATGACGCTTGACCGCAAGGTTAATAACTGGAGAACACGTAAATCTATCTTCGTTTCCCTAAGATCGGGCCTAACTGTACGTGGAACAGTAATCAAGAAGGGAGTACAAAAAGCTGATGTTTTATTCATGAATCTTAAAGTCTTGGAGACTGTAAGAGATCTTAAAAATTGTGCCCAATTTTAAATAATTCTGAGAGTGTTTCGCCAAAACGCGGTTAATTTGGCCTTCGGCTATCCCTGTTCCCCAAACTGCAATCCGATCTCTACTTTAAGGATAGCCTCGCGAAGGAACATCTGCTCGAGACTAACAGTATACATAACCGTATTGAGATTATGCAAGGCTAGCCGATAGTCGGTGGATGGTAATGGCAGATGCTTTACGCCAGTAAACGTAATATTAGTCGTCGTTGCGGCGGTTGATGGTGCATGGCGAGGCCTAACGGTGGAACCACCATAACGCCCGTAATGGTGATTCGCTTCTCTCCTCGGCATCCTAGGAACTTAATGCCATTTGGAGCACCGGTGTGCGCCAAGGTATTCGATAATTGATGATGCATCTTGAATGAAGACGATATCTCATTGAACGATAAGATCTTACATGATGCGGAACGTCTTTTGTTAAACGCACTTCCTCTGAACTGTAGATTCTTCGGTCAAGTTTCGAATTAATCTTTCCTTCAAGATGAAGAGAAATCATAATTTATCAAATTTTAGTCAATTTACCAATTTTTAAGTCTCGAACTAGAATTCTGTCAAAGTAAAGTCTACTTGAAATTAACTGCCGAATATAATTTTATTCTCATTCACTTTTCCGTAAAATGTTCAACTCTCAAAAAAAGTATTTTATTTTCTATCTTACTTACAACTAATATGTGTACCCCACCGTTTCTCCATTCATCTATCAACCTGCATTTGCCAGCGTAAATGGCCAAATACTTCTTAGGGAGACTTATATCCGGCAGTGGACGCGATGGATTGATGATGATAATGATGATGATGATTACTCACGACAAAACAGCTTTGGATACTTCAGCATTTCAGTGAAGAAACAATCGAAGTAAAATTGATCAAGGAATTTGCAATCAAAGGAAGTGCGTTTAACAAGGAATATATCCACATACGTATAAAGTAAGTGTAAGAATGTCTGTTAAACTGCTGATGCATGCAATTGAAATGTACAAATAACATAGCTGAATAACTTTTTAACTGGCAATAATTATCGGGAGACCGACGATAACTTTCTCGATGTTCAAGGAAATTTCCGACGGCTCGTACGATATTCAGGTAAAACATTATTTCCTGTGATTTACGAACCGTGCACGGAACTTGTAATTCGATTTTCGAGCAGAAGCAATTGACGCGATTTCGTTTTCCGAACCGTATGTTTAAACGAACAACTGTGTTCCTTCCCCGTATCGTGAAGGAACTATCCCTCGTCGATTCCTCGATCACTCCTCGATAATTGCCCGGATCGGATTGTTCCGCGTTCGACGAGGACACGGTGCGCGACTTTATTAGTCTCTGATGTCCTATGCCGCCGCAACGGTGTGTGGCGCAATAAAAGCTTCTTTTCTTTTGCCGGTGAGAAAACGGGAAGAGGAAAACGCGGTCTGCGTGCCGCGATAGAATCAACGGATCGGTTATTAATGACTTTAATGGCGCGCGCGATTCTTTGTCAGGAAATGTCACGGTAATCTTGTGCGCGAGCCATGGCCACACAGTCACGTAAAACTCCACGGCGAAGAAATCACTCTGTTCCCTGCAAAATTACGTACAACGAATCGTGAATTACTTTGTTTATGTCTCCCCAGTAGCGAGAGAATTTCTTTATCCATCAAATCGCTCATTACGGATAATTTCGGGCTCTTCGTAATTTACAGCGGTAATTTAATTATTTATAATTTCCTTTTGCAATATATGATAGATTTCTAAGCGAACGCGGTTTTTATCAGGAGAGAAATCGTATTGATCTAATCAAAACTATCAAGCTTTTTTTAAAGCAGCAATGGCAAGATTGAACCATTTCATAATGTTTCCACAAAGATATCGATAGTTTCCTTTCCTGCATTGCACCACGTTTGTGAAATTTGCATAAACAAGAAATAGACAAGAGAGAGAAAGAGACAGAGAGAAGAAGCAATCCTAGAAGAAATTATTCTTCGCTGATTTCCCATCTCATCGTCCTTCAATCTTTTTCTTTTCTTTTTTTTTTGCTATCGCTGATCACATCGCTGCATGCGGATAGAGAAACTGGACACGCATCGCTTAATTATTCATTCATCAGTTCCTCCGGTGAGTCGCGCCCGTGGTTATTTACAGGAAAGATCTTTCAGAGACGCAAAATGCAAGGGAGGGGAGGTGGATACGCGAACAATAATTTCTCCAGAAGAATCTCGGCGGTACGGAATTCGAAAATCACTTGTTAAGTCAGTCGGCCAGCGTCGACACGAATACTTCGGGAGACGGGGCCTCCTCGACCCGCAGAGAGAGAGAGAGAGAGAGAGAGAGAGAGAGAGAGAGAGAGAGAGAGAGAGAGAGGAAAGGAGAGAGAGAGAGAGAGAGAAGAGAGTATACGTCCTCCGCGCTGATCGCGGCATCCCTCGCCGTGCTGGCGAATGTAGGTCCTCGGGTCGACACCTATAATGCGAACCTCCTACCTCGCCGCTGTCTCATGCGGCCACTCTTCGGGAACAGTACTTCTCCCTCTCCTCGTAACCCCACCAACCTTCGTAGTTCATTGAGAGCACGATAACAGGTGTCCCGCATACCGCGCAATAAGCGCGGTTATAAGGACAAGTGTCCTACTGTCATGTTCTTTTTTTTTCAATAGAATGCTAATCATGACTGTGGAGATTTGATTTGGGAATGGACCGACATGTCCGACATTGATCTGCGAGAATGGCAAACTGACAAATCCGTGACTCCGCAAAGATTATCGAGATATCGCGCACCATTGACAGTACTAATGTTCAAACTCTCTATTTCTATAAAAGCGATGGAGTGCGACTCCAATCGAATTCGCTAAGCCGGAAAGAATCTACAACATGCCCTACTCTCGTACATATTTTTATTTAATTATTTGATCGCTGTCAAGAGAGCACTGTCGGAGATTGCTGTTGAACTGCTTGGCTTCGTTCAACGTTATCTCACGCGTCTCGCCTGCCGATCTAAGGCAGCAGTGTTTTCCATAACAGTGCGCGCTACATCTGCCCAATGCAACTACGACGGTTAACGGGTATACCGGATATACCGGGTATATCGATCGGTGGCACGAGCCATAGAAGGTGAAGAAGGCGAAGGAGGCGAAGAAGAAAAATATACCGGATCTATCTTGAACTGTCTTAGCTTTTCTTTACAATTTAAAAATCGCAAACGCGCGTCAGAGATTCATTTACTCAATCGCGTCTTCATCTCCGCCATTCCTATATGACATATTGTCAGCACGGCGTAATGCAGGTTACGAAGATTGCAGAACAGGTCCGCGAAAGTTCGCCGAATGGATGACACAAGCCGGACCCGGGCTGGCTGAAGAGTCGGTCGCGAGGAGGTTCATCGGTGCCGCGTATCCCGGAGCGGAGCGCCTGGCCGACCAACCGAGAGCGCCAGGAGACGAAGAAAGACGAAGAAGAGGAAGAAGGAGCGGGAAAAGGAGCCGAGAGGGTAGGGAGAGAACGGCGAAGAGGGGTCCTACCCGCTTCGCCTCTGGCCTCTCTCTCTCTAGTCTCTCTTGATACACCTTTCTCCGGTTCCCCAACACCCGGCGGCGGGCCTTGGTTCCCCTTCAGTCCTCACCGGGACACAGACAAAGTTACGCACCCGGAGAAAGGTCAATCGGTCGGCCGCTCCGTCGCACGGAGCTCTCGTAATTCTTGGCCCGGTTTAACGAGGTGTAATTTTTATATCATCGTACGACGAATATCGTTTCGAAGTTATCATTCGGTCGGTCGCTCCTCTCACATTTCTTCCTTTCCCTAATATATCTCTTCCCATTCGTTCTTCTCACGTCTCCTTTCCGCTATCGGAAGTCGCGGAAGTTGGTCCGCGAGGTGTTCGCCTGAACTGTGTCGCCCCGAGATCGCTTTGGTGCCCATGTAACGAACAAGTCAGTACGACAGCGCGGGATTGGTTTACGTGAGAGAGTGCGCGTCTTTCTCGTGACTTTGGACTAATTCAAAGTGCTGTCGCTCCGAGGGACCTCGAACAGATGGGCGACGACATGTGGAGGCTTTGGTTTACGAAATTACTTCTGCCAGTAGCGTTCCTGCTGATAATCACCGCCCAGACGCGATCCGAGGGTGAGTTTGACGTTATAGAATTTTCATCAACGCTAGAGAACCGATACAGCAAAAGGTGCATTTAGTTACGAAATATAAAATAACAAGTGCGAGAAGAAGCGAAGCAGACTAAGATTTCGATTGACACGTAAAGCTGTATGAAAGTGATCGAAGTGTTTTGCAAATGCAATGAATAATAACGTTTATAATATAATTATTGTATCGTCGCATTTTATGGAACTATCTTAACTTTCATTCTACCGGCCTTAATTTCTTCATTACATGCGGTTGACGCGTTTGACTAACGATCAACGTCGGCCAGACGAGTAAATTCACTCGACTCGTTGTAACAAGGAAACAGCGCGTGCACGTGATAATTTCTTTTGTAACACCTGTTCTTCCGCGTTCACCTCAGATAATGCGGCGTTTTCCATTAACAGGACATCTACCCGTATACACGACTTGTGTAACGCTAGGCTCGGCAGAAACGAGCCGACGCGTGACTGGTTCTTTTTCTTTCTTGCAATTAAAAACAACGCAATGTAATGAACGAAAAATTAAGAAGCGGAGATCTTCGGTTTTATGAAAGAAACGCATGGAGTAAGTCTAACGTTTCTACCTGTCAAAATATGCACAGCTCGTAAGAATAACAGTTTTTCTGTGTAATGAAATCACCGTTGAAAAAAAAGAGCTCTCGTTATATAAAAAATAAAAATTTAAAGATCCGAACGGTTTTTATATCAGAGATATTGGCTACGGTCAACGTGACGCTACAAATGCTTTGGAGCGTTCTTCTTCTCTTTCTTTCTTCATTGAAAGAAAAGAGAAGAGGAATGCTTCGAAGCATTTGTAGCGTCACGTTGACCGTAGCCAAAATCATACGATCATTTTAATTAACGTAACGATCGCCGGTAATTGCGCAAATTTACGGAAACACATTGGAGGCATCACTTACGCTTTATGTGTTATAAACCGCATAACGGTTTGCGCGGCTTATGGTGCTCAGTAGCGTGTACTTATACAAGCATCCGCTCGCTCGATACCGCGATCTAGTATCGGTGATCCAGACAAACTTACGTTTCTCCGGTTGTGCCCCCGAAAAGGGCATGCGCGCACACATGCATGTCATGCGTTATACGCGCGGGGTAGACGTACGAGCACATCGCGATGAGGACGATCAGACACATTCGTTGCACAATTCCATCACGTGTGAACGAATTGACCATCTGGCCAATATAAATAAATAATGACTATTAGTATGCGGGACGTGCGAGGCTGTTTTACGTGATCGATTGCCCGACGCGAGTATCGTTACACGTGTGTACGGCAATCGGTCCGTAATCGTCTGCCAGGATCACGATTACAGGTATACACCCGCTTGATTCCGCCGCGAGGAGATAGAGAAATTGAATCCTCAATCCTCCCGTGCGTCTATTCGATTCTCATGCAAAGATGCGTTCGAAATTTCCTCCACATAATTAAATATAGTACAGTCTTACCTGCATTGGACTTCTCAAACGGCTCCGTTAAAAATTCTGCAAAAATAATCTATAAAATACGAAAATGTAAGAAAAAAATCTGATATACAATTATATAAAATAAGAATCGTCTGAAATAAAAGATTTAATCCGGGGGGTCAACGACTTTGTATTGGATGATAATTATGTACGTGCGTTTCTTATTTAAAGATACAGTTCAGCCCACGGTTAATTTTGCTCGATCAATCGTAAGTTTATTCGAGTACAGTCTTGAATTGAAATAGACATCAATCAAAATTTAATTAGTTCAACGTCAGTTCGACTTAAATCAATTTCGTATCGTAGAAAATCGCACGAAGTATACAATAGATGGGAGATTTGCCATAAAGCGGATGAGAACGAGTCAATTTTCGCAGTGATTTAACGGTCAATTAAATATATAACGTAACGAGGACGTGAGATATTCGCGAGTACGCGCGCAACGCGATCGATGTCGTGTGCTCGCACGGTTAAAATCGCAATGACAATATTATCCGGCTTACGTCAGGACGAGCGGCTCCATTCAGAATCCGGATACGATCGATGACGCGCGGTCCGCGATGCGCCCCGGTATACGGCAGCTGTAACAGCGATTAACGACACTCGTATATAAAGTGACGGTTCGCCTCTGCGATGCGCCAGCAGTTTACGAGCGTGACTCACGCTCACGCCAAGTAACATCGATAAAACCGAGTTAAATTATGTAAAGGTTCACACGCGCGTTCCGACACGTCGGCCAAGCTGCGCGGAGCTGCGCGGAGCTGCGCGCGGTTGCCCCGGGAGCTATCGCTTTTAATGAGATGCACGAAGAGCGCAAAGATCTCACCGTCTATTTTCGCTCTTAAATTAAACCGGATGGCTCGACCGGCATTTTAATGACCCGCTCTGGCGCAGCGAACCGGCACAGAATTTGTAATCCGTTGATTTCCGATCAATATTTTGATAACATTACCCGTGTTACACGTTATGCGCTCTATTTCGAACGATAAGACATTATCGGAGTTGTTGCGCAAAGATGTATATTTAAAATATTGTAATCTTGCATTTTTTTTATTAATTAATGCGGTTAAACATTTTAATATCTCTTATTCCAGTTAAATACAAATGTTAACGTAAAAAAAAGAGAAGAAATAGAATTTAAACACCGTTAACTTACCGTATGGTCTTCTTTTCCCTTCGCGTTACATCTTCGGCAATTTACTTCTGGATCCAACATGATACAGCAAGGGATTCCCCGGCCTTTCGCGATGATAGGCTTGATTCACTGGAGCATTGTCTCCCGGACGATACGCATACAATGGCTCAGAGCGATCTGAATCTAATCTATGACTTATGGCCGCAATGCTCGCCTTTTGAATGAACAATGTGCCGCGGCGCACGCATTTTTTTTCTCCGTTCTCTTCTTTCATTTTGCGATTGGTTCGATCGGCTACATTCGAACACGTAATCCGTATAAAAATCAAATGCTCGACCTTCTTTCTAGCGGCTGACATAGTAATCGATTAAAAAACCCATGACTTTTCGCACCTGCTTCCTCCCGATAAAAGGAGGATAATATACATTGAATATTTTAGGATACACGCCCAGATTCGCATTTACAACTAAATTACTACGCAAGTTATATATATTCTTTTTTACTGCTATTTACTATTTATTATATATTTAACGAAAATAAATTATAAAATCCAAAACATATTAAATCAATTATACTGCGAATAATAATAAACCTCCGTCATTATTTTATATTAAATTTAATCGGGTTTAAATGTATACTACACCAAACTAAATAAATTACTAATTTAAATTTAACGATTAGATTAATATAAAAAATAAAGCTTCGATAGAAACTTATTCCTATTATATTGCAGTAAAGAAAGAAAAACTGATAAACTTGTCCTTTACGGAAATCTATGGCTCTTCATTTACTTTTGCTACTACGTCTCGGTTATGGCTCGCTACGCGGCGCGGCGGCGCGGCGGAGATTCTGGTCGCTCAGTCGTTTTGACGAAAGGGAAACGAAGAAGCAACCCGCTAACGCAATACGGCATATTGCGCGGCTGCGGCGGCTTTCAGTGCAGCAGGTAACAACAAAGTCGCCTAACGTTAAAGCGCTTGGGCAAAGGGAAGAAGTCAATGGCCACGACGATGTGCATTTAGCGGTCGGAAAGCGCATTACCTAACACACGGCGCGAGATTGGATCTGCTTGCGCGGACGAGGACGAGGAAAAACGAGTGGATGACTTCCTACATAGATAAAGATCACCGCGGACGAGTATCCTATAGCGACGAGGTCGAGCCGGTCCTATGCCCGGCATTATGCGATTCCTTTGAATTGATCGGGACGTTTGTCGATGTGCCTTTTTTATCTCTCCTCGGATGCAATAAAATTTCTCGATGCAAACGAAAAACAATAGAAAAATCGATAAATATTTCCTTTACTTTTACTTATTTTTCATCCCTTTCTATATCGACCTCACCTCCTAAGTGTCTAGAGAGAGAAAATAGAATTGCGGTGTTACATTATAACGGATTGAGCGCTCACTTCACGATTTTCAGTATTTGAATAGTTCACAATTATACTATAATTTGCGTTAAGTTAAATATTAAAATTGCAAATCAGGTAATTGCGACACTTAGGCCACTCACTTCCGCGATCCAGCCACAATTGTAACTGGCTATCGAGTGCCTCGGTCAGTGCTTTGGAACGCTATTACACATCGTGCCGACGGTGCAAAAGGGCCTGAATGAGCGCACGCCGTCGCAGTCGCTTCGTGAAAAGGCAGTATCGGGGTTGCAATGCCGGGACGGCGAAAGGGGAGGACGGCGAAAAAGGAAAAGGAAATGCGGAGAGTGCAACAGACTGCGAAATATAATAGGTCTGAGTTACGGCCACGGCTGTGTGGTCCTGCTTTGACCCCCCGGTCGCGTGAAGGTAGTTAGGCTTTGAGGCTTGACACGCGGTGCATGACGTACACAACGTACCAGGCCGGAAGCGGCCGCGGAGGAGAGCAGTGGATAGGTGGTGGTATAACACGGCTTTCGCGAGTGCGAGGATCGAGGCGCTACGTCGCGTTTGTTCGTCCGACGATGTTAACGCCAGATCGGCTCGCGCTTTTATTACCGTATAAGATACCTTATCCGTGCCCCGCGCTATCGCGATGATGCTGGTCGCTGATCAACCTGCATGCTGCGTTTACGAGGGAGCCTCTCGCTTGCGCAACCGGAGGAGGATTGTTGGGGGAATCTCTCATCGCTTAAATTAAGTTATTTAACGCCGGAACATGATGTTTACTTTGTACTTATATATATACTTATACTCTAGACGATAGAATAAATGTATGGACTTAGCTATAAAAATATCGGAGAGAGGCTCTTTATTTGTCTTATTAATAATAAAAATCGTATTAGTATAGTAACAGAAAAATAGCCGATATTTTCTGCGGGCAAAGATTACTTTTAGCACACATTTAAAATATTTGTTTATAAAAATATAAATATAATGAATTTTTAATGTAACATTATCAGAGTAAAAATTGTAGGACTATTATGGAAAGATCCAACTGTGAAAGTACCATGTAACGTTATTCCTTGAGGGAACGGGCTTTTTGTCGCCGGGGTAAGAACTGTTAAGGGCAAGAGCGCGATTACCGCATTCGCGCGGTGCGCTTGCCGCATTTCGTAATCCAGACGAGCCAGAAGCGCTCCAACGAATGCAGAGAACGCATTTACGAGTGAACTGTGCGTGAAAGGCGAGGAACATCGCCTGAACTCGCTCCTCGAGGCATCTACCTGCATCCGCAAACATTGCATAAGAGTTCGGAAACGGAATTTGCGAGGCTCGAAGGGAGAAACGATGACAATTTAATCGCACGATTAAGCACGTAACGATGAATCATTTTTACTAAAAATTACGTCATGTACAGTTACGTCATTTCAACAGGAACCTCAAAAGTCATTATTGCGTCATTTCTCAGGTAAGAATAATTAACGTATACGCGCATATCTTTATCGATTAAAAAATTATGTTACATTACTTCGTTAGAATCTCTTTTTCAAACTCTCTATGTAAAATATGTGTACTGGATTCACAATAAATTAGATTAAGATAAAATTAGATTAGATAAAACTTTGAAGGAAATAAAATTATTAATAAAAAATTATTAAAATTTTAAAGAAGATATAAATACGTGATATTTCAATTCAAAAAAATATTGAATCCTAATTTTAGACAATACATATCGGAAAAGATAAAAAATATATCCTATATAACGTTGTTTTAAATAAAATCAAAAATATATTAATAATATCAACAAGGTAAGAGTACATTTATGTATCTTGCGGAAAGCAAATGTCAAATTGATGATTAAAACAGCATAAATTTATTAAGTATATGCATTTTCTCCAATGAAACAAACTCAAGAGAGTCTCGAGACCGCGCTCACCGAAATAGACGATGTGCGATTATCCCCGCGTTCCCGGCGCGATAAAAGAAGTTACGTCCAAGTCGAAGTGGATGCCCACGGAGCCCACCCGGCGCGATCGAGAGTCATCCAGTCGCCGCGGCATTCTGGCTCACGGCCAGCTGACTTCGCGGGAACACACTACCGGCCCCGATCGAGGCCCCACGTACGTAGATACACCCACACGCGGACGAGTGAGAGCGCGGTGCCTGCCTACCACACGTGCAACGACCCCGTGAACTTGAACTTGCGCCGGTCTCGCTCGTCTCGTCGCGGTACAAGCTCGAATCGTTCGCCGAAACGTTGTTAAGCAGCGCGAAAAGAAAAGGGTGCTCCCGCCCCCGACATCCCTGGCATCCGCGCGACGAGGGAAAGAGTTAATATATACGCGCTTCTCCGCAGCCGCGCGTATGAAAAGTACACGCGCGGGAGAAGTGCGGTCCGTTCGCGGAAGGAGACAAGTTGGGAACGCACGATGATGTTAATCGCTACCAGGAAACAGCGGGGGCTCCTGGCGCGCAACGTGGCTCGCAGCATCACCGCGCCGCGCCGCCGCGCCGCGGAGAGCAACATATGCGCGTTTCCTCGCGCGTGTCAGGATCCGGTGTGCGAGGCGATTGTGGGACCGCGAGACCCCGATTTGCTCGGCTTCCTCTTCAGCTTCTAAACTTCGAGAACGAAAATGCGAGCCAGCCGCGGCGGCGGCGGTTAGATTTCAGATGCGCCGAGCGAGCGAGCGAATCTTTATGCCGCCATATGGCAGCGCGGCGCGACGTCGGCCTCTTCCCTCTGTGTTCTCCCGCTGGTTTTATACTCCCGTCAGACAAGTGCGGGCTGTTGTGAATGCGATTACGTGCTTCTCGCATAAACGCAATGCCGTCCTGGCCGCCGCGCCGCCCGCGCCGCAGCAACGACCGACCGGTAGCCATCGTCGGATCGCTCGCCAAATTGTTCGCCGACCATTTGGAGTCGTTTAATTCTTAATATACCCACAAAAAATCAGCGCAAACGAATGTTCCTCTTAATATCGACAAAAGAATCGATAATGATCCTTCGAGCGAAATGGAACGCGGCGATTCGTGACAAAGCTCAGAGGAAAATATGTGCGAGCCAAAGTGACTGCTAATTAATTAACTCTGATTTTTTTATGTCAATTTAAAATTTTGTAAGCATTTACGAATGCACTCAGTAAATTGCTAGTCTAGTCTTAAACTTGAAAATTTCTTAGCTTGAAAATGGAAATGAATAAGTCATTCCGTATTAAAGATTTTTTTTAAATTTTATTCAAATCTGTACTATATATCGAGATGATTTTCAAAACTTGAAGAATTACTTCAATAGATCTTGTCTCCCGCAAAACTGATTTTAAATTTATTATGGAATCCACGCGCGACTGCAGAGATACTACGGGTGACTCTGATGCACGGTATTCGCATATCGCTTCTCAACAGAAGAGATCTCCGAGCTATGGTATCGACGATCGACAACACCAAGATGCAGCGGCGCAAGCTCATCCTTGGTGCATCAGCCCGACCGGAGGACGAGGTAACTCGGTATGCGGGTCACCCCGTTCGCCAGTGCGCGTATCGCGAAGATGCATTGTTCGATCAGATAGCGAGTTTACGTTATCTCGCGGCCGCTACTGCATAACTCTCGCGTTGGCCGCCTTGTGCTCCTTCTTTCTCGCTCAAGCGCGCTTTTATTTACACATAGTTTTATTAAATTTACATATTGGTAGTTAGAAATGTTTCCATCTATAATTAAATATCGGAGACTTGTAAATTTCGTTAAATTTAAATCTGTCAACGTTAAAAACGAGCAAATAGGAAGAATGCTTAAAACATATCTGGTAATAATTATGCACATTGTAACAAAGAAGCGAGTTCGTGGACAAAATATAAATACAATAAAATGTCTAGATTAAAAAAATTTGACTGTTTTATACCACAATTCTTAGATATATCATATGTAGAGGATAAGAAAATAATCATTAAATAGAAGTCGCACAATATGGAGTGCTAAATGGTTCGCAGCCACCTCCGACATGTGTGCCTCCCGATAAGTTGTTAAGTCTACGTTACGCTTTCGTGGTACGGCAGTCGACGGATATGCAACGTGAGTACCTATACCCTTAGTCGCAACAGACGATCGCCTTTCTCAGAATTAGATAAGTCTCTTTATTGGTGATCAGATCACTGCAGCAACAGCAACAGCAGCAGCAGCAGCAGCAGGAGCGGCGATGGCGGCGGCAGCAAGTTCAAGGTTGACTGGGTAAAAATAGCCAGATCTTGCCGGACTCTCTCACGGACGGAGAACGCTTCTCCCGCTGCGTCTGTTGACTGTGCTCGACCGGAAACGTACTGTCCGCCACTGATCGCTAAGACATTCCGAAGCTTGTCCATCGAATTCTCTGAGTAAAGTCACATACCGACATACTTTAAAAGCAATCAAGCAAATAAATATTCCGGACGTCAAAATTTAAGTACATACGTAAAATGCAATACGCTCATATATTTATTTAAATAGTTTTATCAAAAAAATTTTGAGAGATCACTGCTTGCCATTTACTCTCAATTTCTTACGTTTCCAATTTGTTTAATCTTTAGAGGGATTAGTAATCACCGATAATTTTCTTGTAACTATTTTTTTGCTATCAATCCTTTTGCCAAGTTCATCAAGCCGCTGGGAAGGTAAGCAAAAAAAAAGATATAATAACAATTTTTTCAAGGCAGTGGCTTCTTGTCTGTTTTAGGTTACAAAATAAATAAAAACTGCGATAAAAACATCTATTAGTCCAATAACAGGGAAAAATATAATCCGTGATAAAACCGGATAATTAGTAACGTAAGACTTGCCACTTGAAACGAAATCGTGATGTCGATAATGGATATTGGAATTCGTCGATCGTGACAAGTATGTACCGCTGTGGAGATGCTATAACGGTGCCCGTTGTCGCTCGTACGTGGCTTTCGTGAAAAACGTACCTGCCTGCACAAGTGCACACACCTCGCGTAAGAAAAAGAGTAAGTATTCGAGATGACTCGGGCGACCTTAGTCGTGCGCCTAAGAGAAATACCGTGCCGCGCGCGGACCTTCGACGATGAAGATATAACGAGGTCGAGCGTGTCAACGACTCTATCATACGACGAGAATCCCCTCCGCCGCTCCGCGTGCCTCGCGAACCTAAATCTCGCGAACTAGGTAAAGAGTACGCAAGACAGGTTTAATCTAGAAAAACCTGACGCGCCGGACCCCGACTTCACACTCTTCGCAGTCGTAATGGCCTGACAAAAATCATACGTTGCATCCTGTCGAGTTGAATAAATCGCCTATTATTAATACATTAGCTGATGTAGTACTAATAATGAGCATGTCTCTACCTATAATTAAATATATCGGAGACACTTGTAACGTTCATTAAATTTAAATCTGTGAAAATTAAAGAAAGGACAAAGTAAGGAAGAGATATTTGGTGATAATCGAGTCTGGTAATTAACGACTAATTTGCTAAAAATGCAATACAGAATATGTAAAGCAAGTTTAACATAAATTATGAGAATTTCGTTCTAATAAACAGTAGAGAGCATTATATACTAAATATCATATAATTGTAATAATTATAATAAGGTACATAATGTAGTAACGCTAGTCTCAACTTTTTATTGAATATTCAAAGTGGTAACACTATTAGTAGCGACATTTCTCACAATATATAATAAACGATTAGCCTAAAACTTCTGCTTTCGTAATAGCATCATCCTTATAGTTTTGTCATCCACCATCATCATCGTCGTCGTCGTCGTCATATCTTCTCCTCAGACGGAATACAAATGAATCGCGTTCTTTTCGTTTCGTCACATAATAATATACGTACATAGATTTATCAGAGATATTGCGAGAATCTAGCATAAAATCGGGTGGGTGTATTTATATATGTATAATTATATATAAATGTATATTTAATTATATATAATTATATATACCTATATACAATGTGGATATAGGTACACTTACGGTGTGAGAGTTATCTCGAAAGCGGAGGACGTTTTTTGAGAGAACGTACCGCGGCATTTCTCGCTTGTCCACGTCCGAGATAAATCGGTTCTAAAAATCACGAAGTCTATCTTACGTCAAATGTCTACCTAGATTTTTCAGGCAACTTCTCTCTCTCTCTCTCTCTCTCTCTCTCTCTCTCTCTCTCTCTCTCTCTCTCTCTCTCTTTCTATTAAGCACGGGCTAACATGAACTCGATCGCGCGTAAGCCGATTGGAACAGCCGGCGATTACTCGCAGGATCGACATATATGCAATTTCGAAGTTGAAAGACCGGAGTGAGTGAAGTGAAGATATATTACATCGAAACAATGAAAATGGATTATGATGCTCGGGGACGGATAGTCTTATCGAGGTGGCTTATTCGTGAGTAGAGTGTCTATTGCACCACTATGACTATTGCAGAAGAGAACTATTGCGATGATATTGTAAATATACTATGTGTGTGATATGCCCGGAGTACAATTGCAAACTATAAGTACCCTGATTGTTATCCCGTACTAAGCTAAGTGTCGTAAAGATTATCGCTAAACACTTTTCTCTAAAACCGACGACCAATCGTACGCGAACTGCGTTTTCGGCAAAATAATTGTTCGAATTTTATCAATCAATATTTTATTCGCTCTTTTGTCATTTTCCAATGATTAATCAATACTACTATTACTTTTTTTTAAATGTAATAAAATAATTCAGTCTCTGAATAACAGACCACTTTTAAATCAAAGTTTTTGTTTAATAAACTTTATAGAACTTGGAACACTTTAAGATATTGTCCTCTAACTGTGATTTTTTCATGATTCGTCATTTTAATCGTTAAAAATATGTATCCCGTATGTCTGTCGGTTTAAGAAAACAAGTGTTTCTCGATAATTTCTATTATTGTATTCGCGATTTGCAAGGCGCATTCGCGCAATCGATTTCGCTCGCCCATCCATCACACTCCTACATCTCGAACGTCTGCCATCGAATTAATTATCGGCCGCTTATGGCGACCGAACGCATACATTAAAAAGGCTATGAAAGGCTATACTTAGAAATTAGTGAAACACAATGACAGTGTACATCGTCGGTGCTTCGAGTGGGCTTCGTCAAACTCCATCAATACGCCGCACTTTCTCTCGCAGTGGAGGTTCGAATAAAAAATTGAGCTAAAAACGGCGACGAGGGGGGGGGGGGGGGAAAGAAGGTGACAGGGGGAGGAAAAAGAAAAAAAACGTTAAAGTAAAGTAAACGGACACGCTGGAAGGACGAGAGATATGAACAAGTTCACAGGCGCGAAACTCCGCGTTTCTCTCTCTCTCTCTTTTCCTCTATTTTCTCTTCCTCCGTCCTCTCAACGTGCCGATCTTGGATCTTGTGAAGTATCGTTGACGAATGCTACTTCACCGTCTTCTTACAGCGACATTAAAAAGTACGTATACTTAAATAAGACCTCACCGCGTTTCGCAAGAAGCAAATTTACGGGATCCTACTCGGGAATTCGTGCGATCGTGTCTTTCTCGTAGAAATATAATTAAATCCGTAAGTATAGCAATAGAATCCTTGTACAGACATACATATTTTTTCAATAGAAAGAAGATATTTTTCCCACGACAGACCGGTAGAGATATTTTAATATTCTTACGGGCTTCTTACGCGCCCTTAAAATACCGCTGAACAGACAACCTTACACGACCGAGGAGACTTTCTTCTGCCCGAACGGCGTGGTTTGTCAAGCGGAACATCACGGTGTAACAAAAGGATTCTGCCCGAGCGGTGCAGTGGGTGGGCACTTCTTCTACTTACCGATTCGATTTAATTCGCAGGAATTCCGACGAGACTTCGGACATCATCGAGATTTATTGTAGGTACGGTCTTTAGTACGTCGAGCGTTTTTTCCCTTTCCGCTGACTGTCCTCCTTCGCTAATCTAATTGCCATTCTCTCTTTCTCTATTTATCCCCCCCTTCTCTCTCTCTCTCTCCCACACACACACGCATACACACATACACGCGCGCGCACACACACTCTTTAATACACTAAGGAGCATTAAGTAACTATCTTATCTCTGTCGAAAAATAGGACATCGTGTTCGCTACTCGATCATCGGTCCCGCAGTTCCTTGCTGGTCACGCGCATGTGCCTCGACCACTGTGTGGTTCCGAAAGGTAAACTTTCTCCCGAAAGATAAACTCGTATACGTATCTGGTAAAACCGAGCAATATTAAAAAACGCGAAGGAAACACCAACATTGACGCGCAAGTTGCGTTCGCGCTTTCGACAATTTGTCGTGAGAATGAAGCAATATCCCTCTTCGATTCCACGTTACGCGAACTATTTTGCGAATCTCACTTCGCACTTACAATCGTGGTCTCAATTGGCCCTTCCGTAACGGCGAAGCCAGGCAAAGTGACATCGCTAGATCGAAGCCGATGAAAAATCTCGTGTCAACGTGATTCCGACACGGAATGTTTATAACAGCGATCGTGCCAACACTTGCAGGATACATTTATTCTTCGCTTATCGGTAAAAGCTAATCTTTGATATTATAAAGAACACCATGGTTGTACAATCGTGCACCTCATGGAATAAAATCCGCTTCGTTTCCTTACGTTAATTTCTAGTCTTAAGCCGGTGAACTATGTAGATGTCAATATATATGTATATGCTATACAAGCGGGTACTCGTAAGCAATGAGGAGAGATACGCATCTCGGCTATGACGTACGTTTGCTTAAAGACGATCGAAAAAGGAATTTCAAAAATCAAGGATTAATCCGCAAAATATATTCTCGACGACAAACACCAGCAATTTTGTTCGAAATTATAATATAAACAATCAACCTTGCTTGAAACTATTGATATGTGTAATAAAAACCAAATATAATTTTTACACCGCAAATCTAAGTCTTGTTCTTACACGTATAAACGCCTAAGAGTAACACATTAGACTGAAGCTTTTTTTACATGTTTTTTTTATGTGTTAAATTACGTCATTTAACACGTTTAATCGTGTTAAATTAAAAGTTAAGACATGTTAAATGTGTTTTAAAACAGCAAGAAGAGCTTTAGCTAAAGTAACACACTTTGAATTTGCAGTGTATACTGGCGTATCTGGTCGTTTTTACACAAAAAAAAATTGACGTTGATTTTCGAAAGTAAGCGATTTTCGATCGTTCCTAATATTCCTCGAGGATAATCATCAATCGGCGACGAGCGAATGCGCGATCAACGATCACGTCACATCGCTTGTCGTTTTCGATCTTGCCGATATCCCCGACGAAGCACAGTCATTCATTGGAGACGAATCGCCGTTAATAATTCACTTGACAACTTAAAGGTAATAATGTTAATGACTTCAGCGGTAAGAAAACGAGGGGAGAATCGCCTCGTGGAAAATGTCACGGTGGACTTACGGCGGAACGATAAAAAGACACGTTTCGTGATTGCTAGCGAAACGATGACGCGAACGCATCATCGTCACATCATCTCAAACCCACACACACCGTACATACGATATAAAAATTTTTTTTAATAACGTCTCACACGAACAAAAGTAAATGACGGCAAACAAAATTATACAAAATGGTTATCCAAGCCGCAATAGACGGCTATTATTGATAAAAACAATCTACAAACAGTGATAGCACTTCAAGACAGTAAAGCTCTATTTTCATCGTTTTCTTCGCTTTTTCTTCGAAACATTCACGTCTCCGTCGGTTGTCCCTCGACTTTACTTCTGGTGTACTGTACGCCATGACTCTCTGTGAACGTCCTGGATTCAACGTGTCTTTCGGACCGCCCGTTACACGTTCCCCGTGTGAAAAGGCTCTCTCTTCGGGATTTTTATCTCTGCACGTTCGAGATACACGGAACAGTTAGGGGTACAAGATAGGTAGGTAGTGTCACGCTCATTCACGAGGAGCCTTCGAATAGCTCGCGTTTCCGACAAGCGAAACGGCGAGCGACAGGCTTCCGAGCCTGTTTCTTTCCCCATCATTCGTACCGTACTTCATTCGCAATTTTACGCGACCGCGCGCGCTTTGCTTTTTCTTCCGTAGAACTTGCTCCTGCTTACCGCACTTCGCGGTTTCTCCGTAATAGGATTAAAAAGAATTTAGGAAAAAAAAAAGAATACCGTCGGGAGAGACAATCTGAATACCCAACCTGCGACAGACTTACGCGCGATAATAACGTCGTTTGCGCACAGTCGACGGTCGATCGGCCGCGAAGAAGATCCGCGACGAAGATCCGTCGACAACTGACGAACCTTCTTTTTCTTTGTCTACTTCTTTTCCGTTGAGTTTGGTCTTGTTTGACGTTTGGTCGGGCTCGCGCGGCAGGAACACGGGAGATTTCTCGTCAAGTGAGAATCGGAATTTCGTCGCAATCACGTCATATCGCCTCAGCCGAGTCCAGCCCATTGCATGAAATCGGGAACTTCTCTCACGGGCACGTCCCTGGCCAGAGCCTTCACCCTGAGGTTCCGGTCCTCCGTCAGCAGTACCACCTCCCGTCTCAAACGCCTCGGCTGTCCCTCCTCTGTTGAGGCAAAAGCCGGGATTTCCCCATTTTTTTTTATTGAGCTTAAGGACCTCCTGCCACTAACTCATTTATATTCTTGTCCCGAAAGTCTTTGATAAATTTAAACTAGCGAAATACCGCCTCTAGATATTTCTTCGGCAAAGTTAGAAGAAAAAAGAAGTTTCCTCTTAGATATCCTTTAATAAATCTAAGAGAGAGTATTCTTCTAGAGATAAATTTATACTTCAGTATAGACGAAAAAAAAACATTTTCTTTTATAAAAAGTTTAACATCGAAATATATGATCCAATTAATTACGTGAACAAGAATAATGATTGGAACTATGCAACAAATATTTTAACGCGATCTGACATGAACTTTATGGTACCTACCTGCGCTTGTTTGATCCTTGTTAATTCTGCAGAGACTGAGGCACGTAGTTAATATTCTATCGTCGTTCCGTGTCAGTCCATCCTAGAACAAGACGATTGAAATTCCGAATATACCGATAAACTCGCTACATAATTACGTTTTAGTCGCGACAAATAGCTAAAAAGAGAACCGAACTTCCGAATTCAGGGCAGAAATTGTCAACGAAATTGAGTCTCCGATTCGATCACGAAAATTATGTTAGTACCGAAAATAATCAGGCACAAGCCGCAAATGCTGCAGAAAATACTTTGAACGTACACCACGTGGGTGTTCTCCGGCTCGTTATTATAACATTCGCGCTTCAATGAACACCGTGTCCGGAGTGCCTACCTTTCTTCGCTACCATTGGTCTTTGGTGCGACTGGTTTGTACTGTACCGTGGTGGTTACTTTCTGCGTGTACTGTTGGAATCCTATCGACTGAATGTCACAATCGATTCGCTTTATCGTGTCGCTTGTCGTTGCGCGCCGCAGGCGTTTAGATATAAAGTCGCAATGAAAATAACGACCCCCGTAATAATTTAAATATTCAAATAGATTGTCAGAACGGATTTTGTAATCGCCATTGATACTCGAAATCGCATCATTTGCTTAATAAAATGTAAAACATACCGATGTGACAGTTGGAATTAACAACGACGAGATACTAGATTCAAGAGTAATAAAATATAAATAATCAATTTTTCTTAGGCTAAAGGAAAAATGCAAGACGAAGAAGAGGAAAATTGTGCGCATTAATTTCCTCTCCAAATAGCTCGCAATAGCTTTGGAGAATTTTCCAAGATTGTTAGAGAAAAAAAAGGGTGAAAGAAGTAAAGGACTATTCAATGGAAGTCCTACATCTAGCCGCGGTCAACGATCGATGCAAATTTGCCTTTTAAATACCTCAGCAGACCGAATACAGTTACTTAAGAATGTAAGCGTATCGAATTGCCGAGACGTTTGTCCAGCTTCTTACTTACCTTGTCGCAATTTTCCTCGACCGTAAAAGTGCTGGATGTGAGAACGGTGCCCCTCGTGGTTAAGCACCGGATCGCCGGATTTCGGCTTCTCGCGAAGGCCAGTGCCGCCTTGGCATTCTCGGCAACTCGCGCCAAATGCTCAGGATTTAGAGCCGCTTTCGACGCTGGAGGACAATCTCTCGCATCGGCGCCTCGAGCTAGACCTTCGAGTTCACTTAGTACTGCAACAACAAAAAATATTTCCGCTCGTTAAGCACGTGCGAAAGGACTATATCAAAAATCACGTGCATGTCTCGCGAGACTACAAAAGAATCCCCCCCCCCCCCCCCAAGGGGTCAAGATTAATCGCTGTTGAATGAGTTATGATAAAAAATAAATGGATCTTGAAAATTTCATCCTTATAGAAGAGAAGAAAAAGAATTACGCGTAAAAAAATTTATTTACAATTATAAAATACGTGATTGTAATTCATATAACACTGGTTATACACACTGCTCAATTAGTCGTATAATAATGCTTCATTATTATACGTAAGAATATAAAATTTACATTCATATTAAAAATAGTAAAATTTTATAAAATACAAGGTATGGAAATAAATAAGTATAATGAATCCTCTCAATTTCATTCGTACAATTTATCGATGATCTAAACGCAGACTGATTCATTGAAAGATTATTTGTATCTTCTCCGAAATTCTTTACACAGTTACACAAATACAAATAACTCGGAGATTAAAATCTCTCTCTTAAGGAGGTTCGATGGATACTTGTGAGTCAAAAATGCGACTGAAATAAATGTCATTACAGCGATCCCAAATTATATGCAATATTAGTATAATGAATTGTGGATGCTACTTACGTGCTATATTCTTCGTCAATTATTAGTGTATAGAATATTAACAAACATATACTGGGGTATGAGAGCGTCAACGACTCGAGAATCGCTTATTTGGCCAACATTATAGGTTAGAACTTGTCACTTTTTGACAATAAGCTTTCTATACTCGAAAGCCAACTTAGAGCCTTAATTTTGTAATATGATTTACATAAACACTTTACACAAATAATCGCAAAACTTGAGCGATATTGACTACATAGTTTCTTTGTAATATAATTCAGAAGTTGACCACTTTTAGCCTATACTCTTATGGAGAAAGTCTCTCCGAGGTAGATTATCACTGGTTTAGTACACACTTAGCCAACTTAGGACTTTGAAAACCTAGCATTTGATAGATGAAACATCAAGGATTGTGTAAAGACTTTAAAAATCGGACTTTACTACGTGGATTGAAGGCTATATCGTCATAAAGTTCAGGTCCCAGCGTAGAATCTTGGATAATAAGCGATTCCCGAGTCGTTGACGCTCTCATACCCCGACATATATTCTATACATTAATAATTAACGAAGAATATAGCACGTAAGTAGCATCCACGACTCATTATACTAATATTGCATATAATTCGGGATCGCTGTAATGACATTTATTTCAGTCGCATTTTTGACTCACAAGTATCCATCGAACCTCCTTAAACAAAATCCAACGGAAAGAAAAATCGTGTCTGTGACTACCACTTTATGTTGGTCTACGTCTACGCGAACATATTCACTCGGCAGGATCGATCTCGCCTTCATGGCCGAGATTGAGGAAAACGGGATGGCGACGTGTGCTGTTAAAGCAAAGGACCATCATAGCTGCGTTCAAAAGCCACTCGCCCCGACGATCGGCGACCGCCATACCGATATCGCCCACGTACCGATCGTAGCCAGAAGGCAGCCCGCGGTACGCCGCTGCCATCGAGCCCCATCGCGAGCGTTTCAAGCCGCATACATGCATTCATGTATGAGCCGTGAGAACCTAACTGTGAACGCTCACCGTTGCTCGCCATCGGAGAGCCAGACGGGCCCGTGGTCGGCCGACTGGCCGGCGAGGTCAAAGGGCAGCACGCCGGCCGATTTTGCATGAAGGCGCACTTTCGTTTTTCGACCCCACGACCCGCACGAACGACAAAAAGGAAAGGGAGAAACGCACGAAGCGAACGAGTAACAAGATTGAGCAGAAAACATTTTTTTCTTACTAGAGAGTGATGACGCGATCTGATTAAACTTTCTTCTTTAAATTTTTCTTGTCATTTATTAATTTGACGTTCGCGAACAAAAAGAATTTCTCAACTTGGTAATATTTTAATTTGTTGTCTTTAGACACTTGGTCAATTAAAATTATAGTGATAAAATTTATAACAGAGTGTCTTTAGAACGAGACAGAATCAAAAAGTTTTTTATAATCTCTATTGAAAAGATAATATGATAAATTTAGAGATTTCGTTTCATTTCGCAGTTTGTCATCTTCCAATTTTTTTTATTTTCTCCGTACAAACAGATTCATTGAATTATTTCAGTGAGGAGGACGAGAGAGATTATCATGAATGCTGTGAGAGGAGCTTTATCGACTTTATTCGCCACAGATTGCCGCACGAGCGCGCACAGAAAAGCAATCTACGGAAAATGCAAATAGGAGATTCACCAAACTTTCCCCGACTCGATAAATTAACTAGCTGCCAGCCTTATCCTCCTTCCAGACCCGACCCCCGAATGAACTGGCAAGGGCAGCCGGTAGTGGATGAAGTTTGCGAGACAGGGGGACGGAAATAGAAAGAATAATATCTGCGCGGAGTGAGAGAATAGGGGAAACGGCATTATTTATCACGGGCTTGCAGACATCATTTATCACCGCGCGATAAATATTCCGTTGCTGAAATATCGACATATGCAGTAATCAATCTTTAAATTATGCGCGATTAGACGTTCGACTAAAATAAATTAAAATAACTGCTCTAACGGCGGATACAATTTTAAAAACCAATCTCAGCTTTTTGAACTTTGCAATCCATTTTTGTAACATTACTTAAATACTTTATTTCTAGCGATCTATTTCTTAGATATTCACATCTTAATTTCCTAAAATTTGTTTAGGTTTTGTTAGTGTTTTACCCGGCTGCTCTCTCTCCACTTCCTTATACATTTTTTATTTCCAAACGACATTTTTCGTGAGTAAAGCGACGTAGTCAAAAAAGTCTAGCAAATGTAATGAGCCGTGACTAATCGATTATCGCGATAATGCTCATCGAAATCCTGATCGAGGCAAAACGTTTGTCCTTGCCCTATCGCAACGGCCGCGACCTCACCTAACAAACGTTTTGGCATTCAAAGCTCTTCCGCCGGAGGATCGACGGGGAATCCATGACAAAATAGGATGCGGACAGTGACGTAAGCTTCCGCAAAATACCAAATACCGTGTCCAGATTGGCACCGTGAGTCGATTTTGCTGAATCAACGATTAGATCAGCGTTAATTGGCAATAGGGATGATGATTGATGAGCCTTTCGATTTCCAGCGGCCTTGAACCTTGACACCAGCTTTGTCTTCTATTGAACGCTAAAGCAACTGTGTGTCGCGTACAACTTTCACGATCTTAAGAAGATCTTCGTCAATTCGATATTAAAAGGTCATTTTTCACATGACTGCTCTAACATGACGTCTTGTTTAATTTAGTAAACTAAATTATTGCAACTTTCGCTAGAAAAGGTTTGTCCATAGGTAACATTATACATCTGAAAATCGAATGCAATACAAATATGCGCTTTAAGATAAGTAATCACAAAGTAAATACATCACAACTTGAATTAGAGACTCGAGTAGTTAAGATATACGCGCTCGAGGCAATAAATGCTCCGAATGTCCGTCTTGTCGTCGTAGCCGTAACTCCAGACGCATTTACTATGAAGCACCGTGAAAATGTCAGCCAGCACCGTGGAAGATTGTAAATTTATCGCTGATTGCGTTTCGCTGAGTAGCGAGTGTCTATAAACTGCGACTATTAAAAAAGAAAGAACCGGTCGCGTCGTTCCGTCGTCCTATGCGTCATCGTTGTTGTCATCATCGTCGACCGATTGACAGAAACTAGCGTCCTGTATACGCATTGTCCGTGTTGTAAAAACACGCGCGATCGGAGTGTGACGTGTGATATGATAATTCCATTGCTGTGATAGCCTTCTCTGTTCAACAACTCCAATTAAATCTAACTCTTGTAAGAGAGAGAAATATTTATAAGAGAGGGATCATTATCTTTAAGAGGTATAATTAAATACAATTATATTTTAAGAAATATAATATCTAAACAGAATTTTGAGCTGAATTTTAATCGAATTAGTCGAAGCTGAACTTAACGGGATATTTCTGCTAATTAATTTAGAATTATATCTCTGATCCTATAACTGTTTGTTATTCTTTATGATGTACGATATAGTACAGTTACCGCTATCCCAATCAAATAATGTTCGTCGAATAATAAGTAACAGATTCTAATAACGTAATTTATTATGTTAGTCGAGTATATCATAAGATTATTTAAATTGAGTATCATGAACAACCTGTATTGAAGTTTCATGGTATTACATTCTTTATGAAGATAGATCCCGTCTTCTTCCTCGACAAAAATTTGGTTGAAGGCCATTATCAGTTGTAATAAATTATCTCTCAACATTAAATATTTCAATAATTAAACAAATCACGGATTAAAATTCTAAAATAAATTAATTCCATCCAGAAAATGTAAGTTTTGCTCTTGAAGTCTAGCTTGTAAGAAAAAATCAAAATTTATATACATAAGTCGTATTTATTGTATATGTTGCAAGCGCGAGTACTGTTATATCTCCATAACGGAACGTAACGTATGGTTGTAAATCGGTATGCCGCGGAGTGCTACGGATTTAACTGCTTCGAGCGCGACGATGACTCGGGACCGCGTGATTTCGTACGAGTCGTATCTCGATGTGGGGACCGTTAAAGGAAACGCACTCCGCGACAATGCGCGCTCCGACCGATCGACGACGCTCGAGAGAGGAATTGCTCAACGCTAATTGGAGCGGAGGAATCGACGGCGGGCTCGCATTCCTCGGTGTCATCATCCTTGGCCGTTGGTAGAGAGAACCGGGAGCTGACGCAAGCGCCGTTAATGGCCGTATCGGTCGGAGTTCGATCCGGCAAACGGCTCCTGCGAACAAAGCATCTCGCGATGGCCGGGGGTATACGGGACAATCCATTCTCACGAGGACGAGGGGGCAGGGAAGTTCTGCGACAAGTGACGCGTAATGACGATGACCTAATGAACTATTCTCCGCTAGGGATCGACGAATCAACGATCGTCGGCTGTTTCGCGGCTTCGCTTAACGTTCGGAGAGACAAGGCGAATCGAGTGTGTTTGCGCACCGGCGATTGCTTTGACCCGAGGTGCGACCTCCGACTGGTCGCGTCATTTCTCTTCGATGACATTATCTAGACACAACCCTCGGCGAGAAGGTGCGTTCGGTCATTATATAGGTTTTAGATACGTTCGTATATCTAAACGATATTTCATAGATACGTTCGATGGGCCAATAGCTAATTAACCAACAAAGTATTATAACAACCAATTTAATTGCGCACGATATATATTTCTGATATTTAAATATAGGATACTTGAGAATTTATATATAGAAGTAAGAATTCTATTAAAATTTCCATAGATTTTACATCCAATGAATAATCATTTCGTAATGTTTTCAATCTTCGAGAGATAAACGATTTTTACGAGACAAACAGAACAGTGCAGCGAGATAGAGTTGAATTTACGATATTGGATGAATTGAAATTCTTTTCTATTTTTGTTCATCCGATATGCATGAATGGAAATACTTTTTCGTCACTTATTGGTGATTATTTTACGCTCTTTTAAAAAGAGAAAAAATAGTATTAATTCGAATCATGTTTCTAAAGCACATCCATCTTCCTCGAGATAATCGACGATCTTCGGTCAAAAAAATGATGGGCGAGGTCGGAGGTCAAACGGCGCACGTGTCAAACGGCAACGTCTCGCCAATCCTTCATCCGCGTTAATAATATGTTAAACTTTTGTTTTCACTTACCGACGAGTGGCACCATGAGAGTGTAGATTGGCTGAGCGCCGGAAGTGGCTCTTGCGATGGTCTGCAGTTGCTGCAGGTAGTCGATGAAGCAGTTAGTATCTGGCACCAGCTGTCTCGGTCTCACCTCAATTTCTACCGACACCGAGGACTTTTGTAAGATTGCCTAAACATACAAAATGTATATACGCATTAGTGATATAAAGATGTAAATAGATTCTAAAATTTTAATACAAGACTCAAATAAGATATTCTATTTTAAGATAGTCCAATACATGGAAAGAAAAATATATTAAGTACCACTTTGACGACAAAACGCAAACTAAAATAATAACATTACAAAAACATATACCTAAAAAAATTAATCATATTCCAATTATAATTAAAGAGGGCAACATTGGTATAGCGACGATATTTAAATTTCACTTTCAATCGCGGATTTCATCTCAATTTTCTGTTATTGTATACGTAATAAAAAGCAAATCTTTTTAAAATCAATAGCCAAGCAAATTTTATAGTTGAGTAATCGTCTCAATCTGCATCCATCTTCGTGATTCTCCTCCTCGTCGGGGAGAAACGTGCCGCATCTTCATGCGCATTACATGCATCTTCCACCGAGAAAGAAACAAAAAAAGAGAAAAAAAGAAAGAAAGAGAGAGAGAGAGAGAGAGGCGCGTGTGCGTACAGTGCAAGATGCAACGGAAGACGCATTATCTTCCAATTGAATCCCACGTATGCGGATGGTGCTTCGCGAGAGAGGCAGTGGCGCGCACCGAACAATATCGGCTCGGCAGTATAACGTGAATGCCAAGTAACCATTGTCGTAACAGAAGCTACGGACTATAATGAGGCTTCTATCTAATATTGTTTCGACGATGATCGATACATATCATTGACCGCGAGATCATTTATAAAAAAAAAAACCATGAAAATTGCCTTCGGTAATTTAAGATTATATATTTTAAGACATTTGCGAGCGGCTTCATTAAAATTCAGCAAAGTATTCAGTACATCTGTTATCTCAGCTCATTAACATATCCTTATGTGACGATTTAAGGAGTTTATCGCTGTCTACAATTTTCGACTGGAATAATATATGCAAAAGTAGCTATTGAATACATTAGAGCCGTAAATCTTCTCTCACTTTCTATTTTTCGACATTCTTTATGTAATCACTATTTAAAAGCAATTTGCTGACTAAATAAGCACTGAGAACGCGATAATATACAATCTGAAATATGAAAAGAGATAAAAACATTCTAAAGACACTATAGTCCATCGAATCATTTATCCTTTAATTTAATTCTGGATCTTAAAATAGGTCTTCTCAATTTCGTTTTTACTAAATTAACAGATTCCTATGTAAATTCTAGAATAAAATTCATAAAAACAAAATGTTGCTTCCAATAAATAATTTTCAAGCAAGGTAAATGACTCATACACATTCTCGTTCTCTTTCTCTCTTTTCTTGACCGAAATACCGAACATTTCTTTAAATCTTTCAAAAGCTAAGAGGCCACTTAAAACGATCCTGCAATAGTCGGCGCGAATACATCCTCGATCCTCCACAACGGTAAATCGAGAATTATTCAATTTCGAGAGTCTCTAGGATATGGTTTCGCACTAATGTCCGTGCGATGGCACGTCGCACGAGCGTCGGCGAAAAGCATGCGAGGAATCCGAAGACGAACCTAATTGCTTGCGGGGGTACGTGGACGGAATGCAAAACTAGGGAGAATCGTGCACACGCGACGACGCGACGTTCGCCAAGCAAAGCCATGTCAAGCCACACCACGCCGGTGTGCAAATGTCATACACGTGTCCGACGAGATTTCGATCTCTATTCTCGTCCTGCTGACATGATAGCTCGCGGTTCCCGTTCCGCAAAGGGGTTAATAAATAGCCGGCGGATCACCCATTCGCCCTTTTTTTGGCAAAGCTCGTGACGTGGGTGCGAATTCGGGCCCAAATTAAGTTATTATAAGATAAACGTTCTCGATGATACAGGTGTATATTGTATATCCTTCCAAAAATTCATTTCGAATATATATATATATATGCATATAAGTCGGAGGGGAGCCTGACGTTCCAGAAATATATAGATATCGAAACGAAAACGAGTCGACGAATGCAAAATCATCGCGCGGAAATTTATCACGATTCATTTAAGACCGTAATTTACAAGCACTATATACACTCGTCTCGTTGCATCATCGCGAAATGAACGGGGGAACATCCGCCCGTGCGCGTATGCGTTCTTTTCGAATTCAAACGCTTTCCTCTCGCTCGCAGCTCGGTCTGCTTCATTTACGGCGCCGCCGTGCGTGCGACAGCGACATAAAAAGTCGAGGAATTTACTCCCGTTTAAAGTATTCGTGAATTCCTAAACGATGTGGCGTGTACCGTTGCGCATTCCCGCAAACGTATAGCACCATTCGCCGTCCCCCTTCCCCTCCCCCTTCATTTCCCTCTTTCATTCTCTTCCACCAGCCACGCTCACGGTTCTCGTCACTTTTTTTCCCCTCTTTTCTCCGTTGGGCCCGCTCGTTCCTCGCACCTCGCACCTCGGCCGACACGAGCCCGGCCGGCCCCTGCTCGTGAGAACCCTCGTTGAATCACGCATCGCGCGGCCCCTAACGCCCGCGCGCATATTAAGCGCACACCGACACGGGCCCTCACACGCTCGAGCGGGCCCGCGCCCCGTAACAACATTGTAAATGCGCAACACTCGCGGAAACGTACCTGGTTAACCGTCGGGCGACAAGTGCGCCAGGTTCGTCCGACGTCCGGCGAGCTACGAACGTGCGCGCGTGCTCGCGACGCGCTCGAACGCGGAATAACGCTTTTTTCTAGTAAATGGAAAAGAAAGGCGGAATCGCCGATTACACTTTCGTTTCCTTCTTAAATTGTCCGGCTCGTCCGGTCGTCCGGATCGTCCCAGAACCGCCGGCGAACTCTCACGACGGTTTCGATCGAGCAATTTAACGCTGCTCTTTCTCAAGATATTCTTAGACTATATCGTTATATTTTTATTCAGATCTATCTCTGAATTCTAATGAAAATTTTATGGGACTATACAATGCGAGACTGCATTAAAATGATGCAATGTCAGATTGTTGCGTTCAATGAATCCTCGCGAGAAAGTAAGACAATCTTTTATATGGGTTACGATAAAGGGGCCCCTATTTCTGATCAAATACCGAATAAATAAAACGAGCACGAGAAAATAGTTGAATATCAGATTCGAGTAGAAGCTACATGCAACGTTTCCTCAAAGTTGCTTCTGAATAATATATCGTCGATCGAGAAAAGTTCGCTCGATAGATAACAACGTTCACGGTTCTGATATATATATAACATCGCGTATACGAGCAAATTGGAATAGTTGAGTACGGTACTTGAGAAAGAGAAGAAATAGAATCGAATTCATTATACATTCTAAACGAGAATGCTTTATGAAGAATATATGAAAATATCTGTTAACATGAATAAATTATACACATTAAAAGATAGCGAATAGTTAATTGACAATTGCAATAATATCCTGGTAACTTTTGGTAATTATAATAAACTTAAATTGTACATATCGAAAGACGGTGGAATGAGAAACGCGCCAAAGAAAAAGGCCATTTCTTAATGGCGATAACGATAACGATAATAATAATAATGATAATAATAAGAGTGGCAGAAGATGTGGGCGAAGAAACCCTCTTCGAAAGATCAGAAATCGATATCTACCTACCATAAGCCACGAAATTCAATCCTGATAAATTAAGTCGAATTTCTATGCGTGCCTCGTATGCCCATCGGGCGTATATATGTTCCCATAAATCAGGTAAATACCCGGACTTACCGGCCGCAAACGGTCGGCGTGTATCTGCTGCTCGCATAATCGTTACATCTGTTACATCGTAATCGTTATCATTTCAATTATCCACGGTCCGACCAGCCGAGAGAGAGAGAAACGCACGCAGGTGCAGGCGCGGACGCGCGCTCGAAGATCTCGGCGTGGCGTGCAACTGCCCCGCATAAATCTCGCGTTACACCGAGGGTTAAGACGTTTCCCCATAAGGGAGACGGCGATTTTATTGACCCGACGGACGTTACCACGTGGCCGAAGTCGCGAGAGCAACGCGCGTTAACGAGCGCCGCCGTGCCGGGCGAAGAGGAATCCAAAGTGCCGCGGTAAATCGCACGCGATACGATCCAAACCGCCCATTCTGCTCGCGTATACGATTTCGCGAGAGCACATCCCGGTCCTCCTATCCGCGAGTTATATGGATTCGTCGTCGAGATAACGCGCGTATATGAATATCTCGCTCGGGTTTCGGAGCGCGCGTGCGCGCGCGCGCATCTCTCCGAGACCGATAATTTCCTTTCCCCGATCCCGATAATTACACTTCTTCTGTATACTCCGTAATAAACGCTAATTCACTACACGGGATCTCATTTGCATGGGAAACTCATTATGCGCATACCACCGGTAATTCGCCGTGAAATAGATAAGTCGACGGTCAAGTTTTCCGGAATATCTCGGGAGAATCTGCGAAAATCCCTCGCAAGTACGCTCGCCAGACCGTCATTAGGACGAGCAAAAACTGGAGAATCAAAAGGAGAAATGGATGAAAAGTTAGAAAAATTGAAATGGATTCAAGCCGATGTGGAAAATAAAGGTTGCACTACCGGTCGCGCGGCAAGAAGAAGAGAAGGAGAGAGGAGAGAGGAGAGAGATATGCTTATAATTCTATCCTGATTTTACTGGCCGTTTTATTCCGATGGAATTAGCGTGAGGCGGGTTACATGGGCGATATATTACGGGGAATCGCATTTATAAATGTAACCAACGGCGGCGGTCCGCGACCCCGCCATGCGTTCGTAATGGCGCGCCCAAATCGGATTGCTTTACCCCTTCGTGCCACCATAAACCACTTCCACGTATAAGAATCGCTCGCGACAGCGGCCGGTTATCTTCTCAGCCTTTATTAGGTTCTCCGGACCTGTTACCGGGAACAAATGGCCGCCTCAAATAAATCGCAGAAGAGGGATTTTCGCGAATTAATGTAACCGCTGCAATTTGCCATCTACCGAATATGATATAAGTTCATTAAATTTATTGTCAGTTTATAAATAAAGGTGCAAAAGGAAGAATGGTTAAAGCCATGATTTGCAAGATCCACTTTAGATACAACTATATTTAAAGATTAAGTTCAAGCTTATAAGTGCTCCATTTATATAAAATCATATCTAAAGTGGATCTTACAAATTATGTACATTATTCCAATGTTGCTCTAAAATCTTCAAATACAGCACCAGGTTTTTCATGGAACATTTTTTGGTTTATTCGATCCTATAGAAAAAAAAATTCTGTCAACTAAACTTATTTTTGCGTCACTCTTTCGTTTGTGTGTAATACGACTCACGCTAATTCCATCGTAATAAAGCAGCCAATAAAAGCAGGATAGAATAATTCTATATGATTATAATTATTATGAAAGAAAGTATCATCAAAGATTACCTGAAGGATAAATAATTTCGTTTCGGATCAAGGATGGTAATAAAAGTTTATTGAAGTAATATACACAGTAAAAAAAATTTTGTAAAATTACAACTATTATAATGGGTAATTTTGAGACCCACTATAATAGTTGTAATTTTACAAAATTACAGTACGGAAAGAAAAAGTAATTTTGTATTACAATTACACAAATAAAAGATGTGTGGAAATTTACACCTATTATAGTGGGTCTGAAAATTACTCACTATAATAATTGTAATTTTACAAAAATTTTTTAGTGTCTCTGAGCAGATCTTCAACGTATATCTGTGCTTCCTTTGCAACTAGCAGACTCTCAGCTTTAACTACACCGAGAGTACTTTAACTACACCGTTGCTCGTTGCAACGACGCAAACATTGACATTGTCACGAGCTACACGAATCTTTTTCCTTCTTGCTCGTCTCCTAGCTTCGTCTTTGAAGAAAGAGAAGTGGGGGGAAAGAGAGAGAGAGAGAGAGAGAGAGAGAAAAAGACCGATCGGTCGAAGTACAGTCAAAAAGCAGAAGCAAAAGATAGTCTGTTTACACTGCCGATGACTGAACTAATAGAAACGACGAGAAGTGGTACTCGCTTTTCGATTTTCAAAGGCGCGTCGTCGGGCGCATTCCTGAGATATTTCTGCCGCCGTCGACGAGGAACGCAAAGTAAATTGAAAACTGGAGGAGCATGGAAAATCCTGCGAAATGCATGGCATCGGCGGCGTCGGTGCACTCGATACAGAATGCCGGGAATGAGCCGAGGCGAGAAATGTCAACCTTCCGTGGGACTCAAACCCGGCGAATCGGAAGGAAACTCCTCGCCTCCGGCGCGACGAGATGGTAAAGTAAATTGTCGCCTATGTTATACAAGTGGAGACGATGTCGTGCATAGATGTCGAGCCAAGCGGCTCGAAAGCTATCGACGAGGCGGAAAGCCTAAAAAAAAAAAAAAGAAAGCGAGAAAGGAAGAAAGAAAGAGAGAAAGAAGAAAATGTCAAAACCAGCAGACTCGTGCCATGTGAAGTGGAAGTACCTCAGAATTTCATGTTGTATTTTTATCTGTGGTCCCTGATATTTTTAAAACCACTGTTTATCGATCGGAACTGGAAGACTGATTTTCTCCAAGTTGCCCTTATCCTCTCAGAAAATAAAGATCAATCCAATTGCATGTAATATAACCGTCAACGTAGGATTTGAATGCAAACTCGCTTTGTATGTGATAAAATATAACGAAAGTTCCATGAATAACTCTTAAATATCGAAACGAATGCAAATATCGGTGATTTATTAGCTGAACCATTTATGAGACTGACCTTTGACAAACCATTTGGCGAACGTTCGTGGCATAAATCATTTCACGGTAGATTAGCGTAGGGGCGCACTTTCGACAACGGCTACGACACTCCAGGGAAACAAAGTGTTCTTCCCTAATATCGCGGAAATTAAAGATCCGTTCTCTCGCGGGAACGGAGAACAGCTATTACTGTGCATCGAGGGACAACGGGCATACAATGTCCTCGTCGGCGACAGACCCCTTAGAGCAAACCGAGGGAAGGGACGACGGTAGAGAAAATGTTATCTCGAGTCTGCGGGTGATGCGGCGAGGGTGAAGTCCGACCGCATGGTAGTTCCCGCGAGACCGTCAACTCTCGTAATATCTCGACCATAAATGTGTGAATATGTAGCCCGACACACTCGGCTATATCCTCGCCAAGGTATATCTTTATGCAACAAATGTGAAAAATAGGGAGGAAAGGCTTCATAGAGAGAAAAGGGTGAACAGTATGAAAAATAATCCGCATCTCTGAAAAACAAGCATTATATATATACAAACTACAATATTTACAAGTTATTTTATAACTCAAATTTTCGTAAACTCATCTTGCTGAGTTTCGCCATTGAGTAAAATTCATTATAATTTCTCAATAGTTTAAAAAAACATTAATAGTTAGACAATAAGGAAAATTTTCTTCGCCAGTGGATAAATAACAGTATAAGAATTCTTTGACGATAACTGGCCATTTAATTAAAAAGTCAACACGACATTAATAGTTAGATTAGGTATATTGTAATTTTCAAATTCAATAACGTATCGACTAATTGTAAGACTAAAGCATTACATTCAATTTATATACGTGACATGTTATACATATGATTGAGACATTTCCGTAAAATTGTACGGAATTGTTGTGAAGCTATTAAACAATTTACACATTAGTATACTGATGTATTAAACACACCTTGTGTGTTGCTAAATTCTCACGGCGCAAGAGGCTTAAATGAACTTCACCGCATATTATTAATAACCAAAAATAAAATAGTCGAGCCTCACGACGCCGAGGAGCATCAGCGCGGTCCTGCGGGGCTAATATTAAAAAGGGCAACACACGAGATTTCGCGGACGTCCGAAACGTTTTACGTCGGCTCTGCGAGATGAAATTCGGGACGTGCACCCCGTCGAGACGCGCACACGGTGAAATATAAGTTCACTCAGCGGGAAACGGATCCCGCGAAAGAGGAACGAGCGGGGGCTCGTCTGTCTCGGGGGGTGTCTGTCTCGTTGCCGTACGTCCGGTGGGATTTATTTTTCTGATAGGTGTAATTTATTCATACGCGTATGACGTTACATGCACACAAATGAAATAATACGCGCGCGCGTCGTTAGCCCTCGGACGGAGAAAGCAACGAGAGCAAACGCCGTAAATCACAATAAAACGTATCGTTTATTAACGATCTCATTTAACCACCGCGGCAATAACGTTTCGACCGAAAACCACGTCTCCCATATGCATTTTACATGGCAATCGCGCCGTCATTTGTATTCCGACCGTTGCGCGCATTGCCCGGGCCGTCTAAACCTAAACGATTCCCGGCCGCGGAATCGCCGCCGAATGCGCGATAAATTATCCATTATGCGGAGAATACGCGAGAGATATCGATTGGTATACCCCGCCGAGAACGACGACGCAAAACCTCCACCGCCACCGTCCCAACCACAATACAGCCCCTGATGCCCTACGGCTACTAACAACATAGGGTACCGGACAACAATGGTGGACGTCAAAACGCCCGGGCCGTTAACCTGGCTTACCATCGTCGACACTAATACGCCAAATTGTTGCCCGTCGCCGTCAACCCGGCTAATTAATTGGATAGCGATATGAAGTTTCGTTGCAGTTCACGTTGATGAAATGCTAATTTGGCTTGTTATAAGACAAGCTGTCGGCAAAAGATAATGGTGTGTCGATCAAAGACCCTTACTTTCACATCGATGTTGCATTATTAGCGAAAAAAAAATCAATTCAAGACGAAGAACGAGAGAGGAAATCGGTATTAATAATTGAAATACAGTACCAATTATAAATTTATACAAAATTCTCAACTCGATCTTAATTTGAACTCTTTGCTCTCGAGTCTGCGAGGTTTGGAGCTCTCAAGCCTTAATAATTATCTGAAAATTTAAAGAGAAAAGAAATCAAAAATTAAATTATTCTGATTATCTATAGGTATTGCGAGAGCAAACTCTCATCAATTCAAGTGAGATATCAATGCAACAAAAACTATAATAAATTTGTTAAGAACGGTGTTAGAACGCGATTGCGATCACTAAATCCCTAAAGATGCTTGAACGAAGTCATGCCGCGCCACAATAACCGCTACAGCGACCGTTTGGCGCGGCGCCAACAGAAGATAATTGCTTTAAAGTAATTAGTTACTAGAGTTCACTTCACTCTTACTTGACCGCCTTCTCTCTTCCATCGTCTTTGTGCCTGTCGTCCTCCAGCTCCTCATTCTTCTCCTAACTCTCGCCATCGGTAGCAGACATACGCCCATGAAACGTAATTGCTTTTCGGTTTAATCACGCTTTTTATTGACTGTTTGTCGCGAACGGATATCTGAGCTCGCGTTAGCTACGAGAACCTCCGTAACGAATAAAATATTATCTCTTTAGCGAAATACGCGCCGTCGTTGTCTCGCGGCCATTCGTACAGTTTATTTCAAAACATCTTGCGTAAACTATCCGCGATAACGAGCACAGAGAACACATGTTCTTCTTTCTATATAAAATAACATATATGTCCAGAATCGTAAAAAAATATATGCAAATAAACTTTTTTATTCCTCATGACCCTCAGGCATCTCAAATTACGTCATATCTTTGCGAATCAGCCTATTAATCTCAAGGACCATTCGTAGCACCTATCTTCATATAGAAGCGTCCCGAGAGTACGAAGACTGCTCGTACTACGGAATAATAATGATTAATTTCGAACACGCGTCCTTATACCATTTCCCGCAGAATAATCTCTCGCGGAGATCCTTCGGTGTAATATAGGTATAGGGACTGACTTCTCTGTATCTGAGGTTTCACATAAAGAAGGAACAAAGGTTAGATAAGACATCGCGAATAAGTGTAATTGTCGGACAACCAAAAATTAAAAACAGGACGGTATCTTGTATTGTAACTATTACCTACATAATTAACAACGACAGAGACACGTTAACCTTGGTTGGACCACGTACCTTTCTACAATAATTGCAAGCTTTAAAAGGCAAATGGGGATAAATCAAAAGACGAATTTTCTAAACTGTAAAAGAAGGAAATAAAGAAATGAAATCGTTGAAGTTTTTGTTTAACGAATCTTAGATTTTGCTTTTGTGATTTAATAGCTATTTGAATTTGAAACTATTTGAACAAAAAAGTATATTTCAACACAGAAGTATATTTATAAAATCACACAAATGCATACATTATAATTCTATACACGCTCGCGTTAGCCGTATTATTGACACGTTAATGATGATAAAAGACACGTTCAGAAATGCTTAAAAATACCGTGGAAATTAAATGCAGTTTTGCTGAGCAAAATTTTATGCGGCCGCATAATTTGAGCAGTTTACGAGTAAATGGAAATCCAGTTCGGAGAAATTATCGTCGGTCGCAATTTTCGTTCGTTCGTAGCTCGTAGAAGAACATCGGGCTATTAATTTGTACACAAGATTTGCGCGCGCACGCGAGAGCGCAGAAAAAACATGATCCTTCGAGAACAAGAAGAGGGGGGGGAATAAATGAAAATTTTGCATACCGATTTTTAAGAACGATATAGTGGTCTTAATTATGGCACGTAAATTAGGGTACATTTAGGTACATGCTAATGATGCACGTTTTCTCGATGAAACATGCAGAAACTGCGCAAACATTGCAATGCAGAGCGAATAAAATAAAACAAAACTGAAAAGAACTGCCTACCTCTCTCCCATCTGCGGGAGAATTAACGTCATGAGCGTGAGAGATCGCCTCACGATTTTTTTCGAGGCACGCGAGTCGAAATTTTTCAACCATCCTCCCTATACATTCATCACCAGGAGCAAACTCAGGATAAACGCGATATGCGCAGAAATAGAGTTGTAACGAAAAATCTCGCCGTTTCAATAAAAAGAAATACGCAAAACGCTCAGAAAAAAATGTATCAGGTTCTTCAATCGCGGTTTTATAATATTTCATTTTACGTATTTTTCTAATTTAATCTTGTAACTCAGAATCGTAACCGATGATTTAATCAAACTGTCACATTTAATCGAATAATCACATCAAATACAATTTCTTCTTTCAAATTAATCTCCGGCTGCTATATTTTCACTGCGTTTTTTGCAGTGATAGATTAATCCTCGCCAATTTCAATAATTTCCGCGTTTCTAGATTTTCTTGGACACGTTCCGAATACATCCTGTCGCTTCTCATGTTTTATACTCTCGCCATTTCTTCTAGTGATAACAGCTTAATTACACTCGTTAAGTTAATTATGATATAATTATAAATAAAATAGATTAAAAGAGATTCCTGATACCGTGTTCTAAATTTTGGAGTGTAATAATAAGAAAATAACAACCAAAATATTAAGAGAGCGAAATGTCTTCATATCGTTCAGGACTGTGTAATAAGGCCTCGGGGGCCGGTTGCGCGTTTATCCATGCTTAGAAAACGCCATTGGCATAACTTTGTGAATGTACGCGATATCTAATAACAGAAATACGTGGAGAGGAAAGGGGCGGCGACGAGGGGGTGCGCGCAGAAGAAACGGCAGGATGGAGAATGGAGATTCCAGGATAACCTTCGCATCCGCGGCAAGCGCTTGAACTATCCGTATATGAAGCGGATTTAATTGGCATAATAAACCTTTAAATAGAAGCCTCGCGCAGAGGAGCGAATGGTGTGTTAAGAGGTCGTTGGAGCCATTTTCTATCTCCTCGCTCTCTCTCGCGGAGCCAGTTTAGATACCCGCGAGAGCCTCGTGTACTCGCAAGTACGAGTTACGCCCGGGATGAAAGATTCGCGAGATATTGATGCATGTATAATAATAAGAGATCGTAATAAATAAGTAGTACTTTAAGACGTAGCGATTATTTCATCAATTTCGACTCAGAAACGCATCAGCGCATGTGCAACAGCCACGGTTCGATATAAAGTAAATTCCAGTAAAAGAAACTGTGTTATCAGGTTAGATTTTGTCTATTTAATATATTTCTTTTCCCTTCCTCCTTCCCACGTTTCCCTTTTCTTTTTTAAATTTCGATTAACTTGAACATTATGACCAGTATTGCCTACGCGGTACATCTCCCTCTTAATTTCCAAAAGTCGTTTAGAAGGAAATTCGAGTCCGGTTCTGAAACAAGCCGCTCCAGTATTACATCAATCTCGCGCTAGAAATTAAGGCGGAGCCTCGAGTACGGATTCAGTATGCGTAGAGCCAATGTATGCGGCCAAAAAATGTCTCGAGGAAATGAATCGCTTCTTGCAGCATCCTTCGTATCACGGTGCGTTACCGTTAGCCCCGGCCCTTGCGATCGCGCCGCGCGCTTCTTTATCTTCTTTTTCCCGTAGATCACGCCCGGTCATCTTCGTCGTCCGACCGCAACGAGAAGCGAACCCGTTCGATATTTCAACAGCGAGACACAGAGACGGAGCAAACGCTTGTTACGCATACAGATCTAGTCCAATTCATTTCTCAAACAGCATGTAAAATCTACGTTAATATATTCCCTTCTGTCTCTTCACCTACAACGATTAAGCTCGATTTCAGTTGAATCTTGCAATGTTAAAGGAGGAAACTTATATTTAGAGTAAATTGTAGAAAGAATTTAGCAAACTTTCAGAAAGATTAGAGCAGATTAAGAGAAGAAATATATAACATATTACCCCATCACGTTTGAACAATCATTCAACGTCCAGATAGATATTTCCCGAAAAATCGGCAAGCGATTTATTAAAAAACGACATGTGAAAAATTCGTATCTTTTTCTGGACAAACAAAAATTCGGCAGAATCGCAAAGGGTTATTAAACATGCTCCGTACCAAAAGAACCCGTAGTTAAGACCATTACGATGTTATCCTGGATCCGTGCATCCATGGTTCATCGACCAAGCATGACGGGCCGCCGCGGTGCGCAAAAAGGAAATATCCTCGAAGACCACGGGCGATGCAGATGAAGGATTAATTGGTTACAGTTACGCGATGTATACATTCCGGTTTCCTGACGCAATGCGTTCATGCGCGTCTCTGATAATACTATTATTATCATTGTAGCGATTAGGCTGTGAGCCAATTCCGCCTTTTCAAAAAGATTTCCATACATTTCGTAAATTGTTCCGTTTTTTTCGTTCCGTGTACACACACGCGCGCGCGCACATACACAGCAACGAAAAAGAAATATCGTTTTAATCGACGTGACCAACGGGGTTTACAACTTCTTCGCCGAGATGCAATAGCACGTGACGAGCAGCGAACAAAATGCGAATTTGATTGTTCCGGCCGGCAGGCAAAAAAAATCCCCGCAAAAAGTCGTCCCGTGTAACGTGGCTATTTGCAAAATATGCGTCGAGTTGCGCTCTCGTTCGGTACACGCGAGAATAAAATGATAGGCCGACTAAAAATATAGATTTCATCACGATGAAATCGATAACGGTAAACATTCGTTATTTATATAGTATCACTACGCAATTAGAATGAATATAAAAAATCAGAGAGAGAATCATGTAAAAATAAAAAAAGATTTATATGCACCACTGCCATTTCCAATTTTATATCTCTCGAATTCAAGCAAGAGAATTTTTTTTATAAACAACATATACAATTTATATGATTTATCCATATAAATGATATTATATAATTTCCTTCAATTTTCTGTTCGAGAAACGAGTCACGTAATTTCTCGTATAACCAATTCAATTATCGTCATATGGTTCGCGATTCCGGTATTACAGGAATTATAAAATCAACACAACAAGAGCAACTGTACGTTAATTAATTAACTAATTAATTAATCTCCGCCAAAAATATCAGTTTGCGTTTCACGATGGTTTGCGAGTTTCGCCCATCGAGATAATGGACATGGGAAACGGTACCTGTCTACCTCGAAATAACGCGCGACCGAATTACCGGATCCCCGAAATACGGTAAAATTAAAAACTCATCCCCGCCTCTAGACGAGAACCAACGTAATCCAGGCCTGGTTTTTAAGGTTTTAACCGGCTCGCGGTTCACGACGACACGCGCGAAATTTCGCCGGCCAATTAAGCGTAATTTTTCCACTCCAACTAATTTGCGTTATAGTAATTCAAAGCTTGCGGGATGTGCAAAACGCAATTCACTCGACTCGAGTGGCATAATCCAGATTCACCGTTGTCCGCGGAAAAACTGGTTCCGAGGTGTTACGCATGCAACAGGATTGTTCTAGATTCCAAGGCAGGTTCGTTCAGGCGTTAAAATTGACCCACGAGTTTCCAGATAATATCATAATTGTTTAACTATACGGTAATGTCGACGAAAAAAGAAATGAAGAGCCTCCACGGCAACTTATCGGCGAGAAATTATACTAATCACAAAAGTATGTACGTGTGTAATTATGACACATAATTAAAGTAATAATAATATCGTGAAAAATTAAATCTTCCAATCTTCATTTTCGTTGCAAATATCAAACATTAGAATATTAATACGTCTCACAATCATTGTGCAATTCTTTAATGGCCAATTTTGGAGATTAATTAAAGTCATAACTCCTGATATGAAAATATCGTAATAGTTTCGAGCCATAAGTAATTAAAGTTGATCGATGATATTACGTGTATTTAGATCCGTAGCTGTGCTTAAACGCCTATCAGTTTATCAGTTTATTGATTTTCATAATTTAATGAATTGTATAATTACTTATCGTCTCTTTAATTATCGAACTTTGATAACAAACTTTTAGAATCATATAAGCAATAACAAAATACTGCCACACTGTAATTATTTTTTCTCTAAAATGCACTACCAAACGTTAATTTAATCCATGAATAAATTACTATCGAATCTCTCATTTGCATATAAAGTCTAAAACTTGTACCTGATTTTGCTTTAAAAAAATCGAGCATTTTGATTAGGAAAAAAAAATTCTACTTACCTAAACGTTGATTGAAAATAGATTATTTTCGTATAATTGCTTCGTAGTTGTCCCGTTATTGCTCCTTCACGATATTCACATAGCGCTCACTCGCGAAAGAGCGGTTAATTACAATCACGAGCGCACTAATTATCAGGATACAATCATCGCGCGACACTCTGCACGGTACTCTGGATTTTAATCACGTAGTAACGTATACTTTGTCACATTGCGAAGAAAGAATTGCGTGAAAAAGGTAAAACGAGTAAATCTAAAATAGCATAGAGGGTTTTAACGAATCACCGACGTACAAACGCTACATTTATGCTGCGAGATTCACACGAGTATATTAAAAAAATTTGAAATTAATTATAACTATGTTTAATTAAACTAAATGTCGCAACGCTGCTTGATTCGGAATCAACCCGTTACGTAACCGTTACGTTCCGTTAATGACCGTTACTCCACTTACTCAATTCAAAAATTAATGGATAAATTACATTTAAATTGCGGAAAAAATTCAAAGAATATAAGCGATGCAAGATATCTTAAAGAAATGACTATCGACCGTGAATATCGCAACGATTTATAATTCCTTCCCTCTACCGCTTTGATTCCGGCCTCGGGTAAGTAACTCGCATATAAAATGTGTATCGATAAATAAAAACGGTTATGAATCATTAAACGTTAGGAATTAATCAACGATAATCGCCATTCATAAAAAATTATCGCGTTTGGTATTCTTTGGTACTTGTCACAGGTAATGCGACACCGCGGAGCACGGAGCGGTGGCTCACGCCGCTACCTGCCGGCTCGAGGTTCGCCGCACGAATAATCGAGCGACGACATAAATAACGGCGTGCTATACACTGTACCTAATAACAAACATCAAAGTCGTGCGTCAACCGACTTGTTTTGCCCCGAGCATGAAATAAACTAGATATACACCGAATAGTCTGTTCCGCGAATATTAAAGTAGCGTTATTAGAAAGCGACGTGACACACGGCTTCTCGTTACTTATTTAATTCAATATTATTCCGTGAGGCATAAATCAAAAGAGGGTAAAAAGTATAAAAAATCGATGCGATATTTACGGACAATAGTATTCCTTAAACTTTAAATGTTTCGGAATTTAAATGTAATTTGTCATCATTATTTTTCGAATTCAATAAATTGAATAATTTCTGTCATTAACGGAACGTCACAATGATGAATTGATTAAATCGAGCAGCTTTACGACACTTTTAATAATATATATGTGGCATTTGTACCTTGGTTCGTTAAAACCGTCAGTCGTTTTAGATTCGTTTGTGTTGCATTAACTTTTCTCACGCAGTTCTTCTCTCGCAATGTGAGATGCACATGTTACGTAATTAGAGTCGGAAGTTCATAAAATGTCGCGCGACCGTCACATCCTGATAATTAGCGCGCGCGCGCGATCGTAATTAACTATGTTTTTGCAACTGAATATTGTGTGTGAGTGCAACGAAACAACCTGAGAAGAAGAGAAGGTCTGGGAGTCATCGGGTGACGGCGAAGCAACTACGGGGTAATTTATTATACGGCCTCAAAACCTTTTATATCAGGATTTTTTATTTTTATTAATCTCTAAAATATAATGTTAAACGTTTGTATGACGAAACCTTGTATAATATATAAACGACTATTATAATGCGTTATGCGTTAAGGTAGTCGTCTCGTCAGGGCATGTATTAGATAAAGTTTTCTCGATTTCGGATTTTATATCAAATTATATGATCAGCTTTGCAGTCGATTTTTTCTGTGGCTCCTTACCGACTATTTACTCTAGAAAATCGATCTCGAAAATCACAAATTTTGCATTACTTCATATACAGACGGCCAGAAAAAGAAGGCTCTATCACGGTTTCAATCACATATTTTCGCATTTTTCGATTAGATGAAGTAAGAAAAAACATTGCTTTTTGTACATTAGATTTCGAAGAATCCGATGCAACCATAAAATATATAGTTTACCGGAGATTTCGCTGCTAATTTTTTAGTTTATTTTAGTGAAAATGCGGTAATCGAGCAGACATTTTTTGGTCGAGGTGAGGTTGGGAAGACTTGGAAACGCCGCTGGCTAATTACTGTAGTTGCAAGTTATGGGGCTCGTCTTTCTTAGCCGAATTGGATATAGTGATTGACACCCCTGTCATGCATTTAGAAACCCTTTCTCAGTAATTGTCAAAATTCAATCGTCAAGAAGATGTAACCTCACTTGTAACTTTTCTCGACGACTCGCATGATCAGCTGATCAAAACGGAGTCAAATGAGAAAAATCACAGAATTTGGAAAAAGTAACATACTTTGTCACGTATGAAATTTTACACCATAATTCATAAAATTAGTTTTCCCTTAGCAAAAATTGCCTGAAATATATTTCTGAACGTGAAAACCTACAAACAGTCACATGACTAGCACGTAGCAAGACGACTACCTTAATATGAATATAAAATATTAACTTGAATAAAAAGTATGTTTCACGTGACATATTTTCGATGCGACTCTCGTCAATTTTCACGAATCTTGAAATGTTCAATCGAGAAAACAATTCATATCAAAAGAAAAAGAAATTAGATCTGCCACATACAGGTGGTTTGCGAGTACAACTTTAGCGCGGTCGTTATCGCGTTTTGCAGAAGAAAAAACCGATATGTGCAAAAGTCCACGTAAAAAAAAAAGCAGAGCGTCCGAACGCGAGCGAGAAAGACGACCTAAGATAAAACCTGCATCGGCACTGTCGAACAAACTACCGACGGCTACGATATCGCGACTATTTATTTCGGCGAGGTCGCATTGGTCTTCCGCCGAACTTTATCCTCGAAACAATTCTACGACCGAGAGTTACGGAGCGAGATCCGTGTTCCGCTTCCAATTTCGCTTCCTGATAAAAGCGTCGGTCGAAAAATTCAAGAGATACGGAAAGCGGCAAGTAATTTATATCGCCGTCTCGAGTAGCGTGTGGAAAAACCCGATAAGCTTGGATTTTCTCGAAGAGGAAACATCGCGGAGTCTGGATTTAGGTTTTAAAACCAAGCAAAGATGCATATATTTATTTTTTTTATTTAATATATTTAAAAGTTTCGACTATATTTTATAATTGCTTATATTTTCTTATTAAATTAATTTAAATACGTAATAATACTGTTAGTATACCTAAAACTGAAAATTATATCGACGATAAAAAAATTAAACTAAAAAATAAAACAATCGCGCGTGTACAGGATCTCTGACCAGCCTGCTCCTTTTCCTTAGTCTTTCTTTTTCTTCGAGAAGAAAGATACCGCGCCGAGAAGGATAGAGAGTAACGTGGCCGACCACATAGTACATACAAAATCCGGCTCCAAGCTGGGGTAAGATAATAAATATGCAAAAAGGAGGAGTTTCGATGCCGTAAATAAAAACGAGCGGGCTTGCGTGCTGGCGCGAGAGTCTGCGGTGAGAGAAGATTGCGCGCTCCGAAATAAAAGGACGGCGGGGTGGTGTAACAGAGGGTGGAGGAATGCGAAAAGAAGGAGGAAGAGGAGGGGAGAGAAGACACAAAGGTACAGCCATTCTCCACCTTCGTTCGCAACAAGTCAAGCGCGTGTTGTAATCTCTTGATTTAGTTCGACTTAGCTACGATGAATGGGTCTAGTCGGTACTTTTCGTCGATTCGGCAAGTTATTCCGAGGCAAGGCGACAAATCCAGGACAGAAGGCAAGGGATACAGGCAGCGGGATTCGATCGGTATCGACGGCGGTTAGACAATCATTCGACAGCGATATTCGCGTAGGACGTCTCTATCGACGGAAGACTGCACACGGCGCGAGCTAAATTTGGAAGCGGCGAGATTCCTCATCGATCTCGAGCTCGTTCGAACGCCATTCATAGCGCGCAGTCTTCGAACAATCGAACTGCTATATTGAAATTTATTTGCGCATCTTCCAAATAATTTTTCTACAGGTGCAATTATCTTTCGCTTGACACACCGTCTTAAAAAATCTTGGCGATCACAAGGATAATACAAATATAGATACATAGAAATTTTCTAATATCGTATACGAACGTTGTTTTATTAAAATTTGAGATGGCTGAAAGAGAAATGTGAGTGAGATCACAGAGATATTCGCGGGATTTGGAGCTGTCCGACCAACAATTTTATTACTAAAATTATTTAATTAAAATTCATACTGCTTAAAAAGTGAATTTACACCAAAATAAGCGAGACAATCTTTATGGAAAGTCAAACTTTACCGTGAAATAAAAGCTTGTATTTGTTATCTCCTGCATTAAAGTAAAAATATGTAATTTTGGACACGTACTTATGCATAAAATTCGAACAAGCGAAAACCAAATAGTGATGTACCGAAGTGATTACGGACATTGTTACAAACTTCTAATACCCTCGTTTATTTAACACTGTCGTTTTGCGTAATAATGTTCGCCGGTTAATACGCAATTTTAATTGGATATTACAACATAACAACGTGTAGTAAGCAGCGCTCTATCGTCGTATGTTGTGCAGACAAATCGATAGATCATCCCCGGTTGCGTGTACCGCGCCAGGGTATTTCGTTATAGGGTATTTCGCACTCACCTGTACTCGCTGTCGATGCCGATCTTGTTTCCGCTGCCGCCTCTCCAGTTCCTCCTTCCTCTCGATCAGCGACCTTATCTCGACAGCCGCCACGGGAGCCGTCGCATCGTCGGGCACACTGCCGCACGAGGGTAATCTTCTCAACGTAGGAATTGACTCCTCCTCCTCCCCCTCGCTGTAACTTTCTACCAAGAGTTCCGAGTCGCTCTGGAAGTGAATTAATTCCATTCCTAGATAACGAACCAGGCAGAGATCGGATTTATAACGGATTGAAAATTCCGAAAGAAAAAATTCCGACCTTTAATTTTGCTTTGACATTTCGTAATTACTCTATCGTCACTGTTTACATGATTTTACAAACTTTTGATATTCGTGCGATATCCACTTTTATTGTTATATATACATGCGAGATCAGCTAAAGATAATTTTAAGATAGACCATGGTCGTTCTTTCGCTGCTTCAAAAAATTCGGATTGAGAATTTGCTGGGACTCCCAGCAATCCTCAGCGCGCTGAATGCGTTTTCTTTAGAAGGAGAGGAGGTGGGACTAGATTTACGACAGTTACCACTTACCTGTGTCGGCGGCGAACTCGGTGAACTCGTGCTCGAAGCCTCGACCACGGAAACATATTCGCTGACGCCGGTCTCGCTTTTCTGCAATTTCAGCACCGGTGTCTCCAAGCCGCACAAGAACACTTGACCGAAGAAGAGAATCTTGCTTATCCTGAGGCACATCTGAGCCACTTCCTGAAAACACGTTGCGAGTTTAACCAACCCGTGGAAGTCGAGCGACCGCGCGCGGATATCCCGGTATATAACACTGGTATACTAAAAGTCCCTTCCGGAACTTTGAAATATCTCGAGATAGAAGACTCTGTTTTAAGCATACTTAAAGTTTGTTACCAACAAGAAAAGCACGTATCTTGCAGATACGTATATTCAGTGCAATTACTGAAAATATTACACAATGTAAAATTACCATATCTTCTGTTTTCTCCACGTAGCAAGGGTCCTGGGGATTCAGCATGAGAGGAGTGAATCCAGCCAACGTGATATCTTCCGGTAGTTTTACGAGTTCCAAGTCTGAAATCAAATGTAGAAAACCGGTGTACATCCTTTATGCGCACGAGGATCGATGCTCCTTGTAGAAAGTTTTGCGATCGTGCCAAATCAGATCCTCTTTCAGAAGCATACGAATAGACCCTGAATTTACACGATCGACGCATAAAGATCTATATCACGTATCGCGAAAGGAGCTCAAACGTTTATGCAGCACGATTTAAAATCGATAAAGTGCGTGATCGCGTAAAGTGTGTTCTGACGATCCGTTGTCTTTCATGTCCGACATTAAGATTTTATAATGCAACATGAGCGTAGATAAATCACCAACAATAAAATTGCACTTAGCAATAAAATCGTATAATAGTGATATTAGATATTAGATATATATTTTTGTCAATAACGCAGTTTTCTAAACCATTTGCATCTACACTTAAAAAAAAAATCTATACTAAGCAAATATAAGCGCAAATAAACGCGAATGAACAATTTGCTTAAGTGCGAACTCATTATCGCGTCACCAGTACTGACGGCGCTGTTCGCCATCGAAATAAGTTATTCACTCGTCCACGTTCATTTACTTCATCTGAATCCGTCTTTAAATACTTAATTGTTTAAATTTAATTAATTAATCATGAATAAACTCAATTAATTACTAACGACGCTTCCGCGGGCAGGCAACAGTAGCGTTTTAACGAAAGCCCGAGATCGAATTACGGCTTTGACAAACTTATTAATTCTAGTCAGCCATGTGATCGGCCGTACCCTCGCCGATATGCGCGTATAATGATATTCACTATGAGTACGCATACGTACTCGGTTTAGAGGTAAGTGTACCGCGAGCAAGGACGCGCCGTGAAACTGGAACGCTCGTTTCCAAGCGACCGGACCCGTTGGAAGACCCAGTTCGAGACCGAACTCGCGATCGCGTCTGGTGATCTGTCGAAAATAGAAAATTTTGCCGCGTATTCCGCTCGCGAAAAGCGTACGCACTCGCGACCGATCGCCATGGTTCTTGTCGGTCTGCCAATGATCGTTGACAACTGCTATTATTAGAACAATCGATTATAGGTTCAAAGCCGACAGAACTAAAATTAGTTTTAGTATCGAAAAATATAAAAATCTATAGCCCTCAACACTTTTGTGATAAATAACATGACGCTGTGTCCTTTCGTCACTTTTGAGAACCATTATTAATGTAATATTCTTCTCGAGCTAAAATTGACCCCAAAAAAGATTATATTTGTGCTATTTTAGAGAATTTACTCTAGAATGATAAACTATCGTCAGTTCTATGTCCACAGCTTGAAGAGTTTAATGATCCGGTTGGACGTATCGACAATGCGTGCTAAATTCGTACAGATGTGGTCACCGAAAAATCTGCGAAAAATGCAAAGCCGGTTCGTTTCCGTGGCGAGGTCCACGCACGTGAATGGGCTTCGAGGCAATGCAATTTGTGTATTCATAACATGCGCGCGGCATGCATATAGTGGCGATGTAGCTCGCACGCACGCTGAAAGACCATTGGCCACACGCTAGTAAACGGCTGCAAGAGAATGGCATTGCAGTGGTCATGTCGAACGTATTCACCGTTACGCAACCGTCGCGCCAGCTATCTACGGGTCAACAGACCGGGCACCGACTTCACCGACTTCGAGGAACGCGACTTTTTCGATTAAGTCTGGTCCAGGTCAGCCCGCGAGAATCGCTCGCATCCCATCCGTGCGTTTCGTTCGGTTGCCATTTCTCTCACTGTTCGCGCGCGCTTAATCCGCGTGAGCGTTGAAAAATAAACGTTATCGAGATGCAGAAATAAATAAACTTAAATTAATGGACTTTATTACTATTAGTTAATCATAATTAGCGATGAGTAAATTCGTTGAAATTTTCGCTAACAAAGTAATAACTTTTATATATTAAATAATGTTAGAAAATTTGTTAAAATAAGAATATAATTAAAATTTTAATTATATCCTTTTTCGATTTATTTGAGCTCCGCTTTTGTGAATTATTTAATGCTATTGAACTGATTTTTCCGACATCACAAATCGAATAACTTGTTTCGATTGGTTTCGTGATCGGACATATTTCGCATAACTCTCTCAATTACCAGAATGTGAAAAAAAATTTAAATTAATACTGCTGACAACTTGTGTCAACTTCCGCGATGTATAAACAATTCTGATTTTTTGATTTGTTCTAACATGTTTCTCTTTAGGTAAAACAATCGGCGATTATCATTGGCGTGGGCAGAAATTATTTTCGCATAAAAGATAATCGGAAACATTCCTTTACCTTCTTCACGATCTTCCGTATCCTTGCCTTGGATTAGAGTCGTCCTGGTGTAATTTAATTTCTCTAGAAGGTTCACCATCGTCGCCAGTCTGCTCCACGCGTCTCCTGGCGGCCTGCAACAAGAGGATCGAATTAAGCTTCCTCTAAATTTCGTAACATCCATTAAGAATAGCTAAAGTCCGAAGAAATGTTCACGGCTGCACGTCACGATAAAAGTCCATCGTGATTTGGCAAAACTCAAACAAATTCAATCGTTCTTCCAATGCATAATTCAAAGCTGGGAATGAGAAAGGAATTCGATAATACCAAGGTCCAATTCTTTCTACATGATTAAACCGAGTTCGCTTCGGCGATTGAGTCATCGATCGAGTGATTTATTATAATTTACGCCGCATTGAATTGCGGTATAATGATCTTTAATTCCCTAAATTATATTTTTTACCGGACTTTCGAAGATTGCTTGACGCCACTTTGGCGCCGCGAGGCCGACGAACTTCTTATACCTCGAAATAATATTCGGGACTAATTTTCTACGGATTTCAGATTCCTCATTATTGTTTTTGTAAGAGTGACGGCGTAAATTGCCCGACAACTCGTGAGGTTGCCGGCTGTGCAAACAACACTTGCTCAAACATTTGCTTATGAAAAAAAATAATCAGGTAAATTGCTACTTGATTTTATCTGCTACCGGCTACCTGATGGCGTGTACTTAACACGAGGTAAATATTTTCGGTTCTGGATCATTCGTCACGCGACGACTTCTTACCACAAGGGTACCACAATTACCGCGTTCGACGTGACCGAGGCTCCCGAGGAAATTCCGTTTGCCAAAAATACAGTTTCGATGCGTTGCACGAAGATGCACCGAGATATTTCGGAGATTTGCGGCTTCCACGTGAACGTGACGAAACGCACGTTCGCATTTTCGCACGCCTTCGCGTGGGGGACGTATCGCAATTTCGCGTATTTACGGCGAGATACATAAATCTGAAATCCGAGAATGAGCGCGATAAAAAAAAAAACGAGCAACTGATAAAATTTATATCTAACCATTTGCGGCACTCGAAAGAGGTGGCGTCGCGGGGGAAAGAAATGCGGGTCCTCGTACGAATGTGATATATCCCCGCGCGACTATTCATTAGCAATGTCGAGAATTACGTATTGAAAATTATTACGGCATAGCATAGAGACCCGCGTAATGCGCGCGGTGGATGATAATAATAATAATAGATCACGGATTTATTATACATTTAATGTACTTCGTATGACCGGCGGCGGCTCGTTCCGCCGACATTATTCATGATCTACCCGCGGCAGGACATATACGTTACCATTTACCACTTCCGTATTACTGTAAAGCCAAAGTCGCTCGTTCAATTAATTCTTTCGTCGCGCATAGCGGCTCTAAGAGCAAACTCTCATTTTACAAAACAAGAGCATTTAATACCGGAAATATGCAACGGTTATATTCTTTATGTATTAATTCTGCGTGTTAGTGCTTCTTCACGAAATAAGGCGACATTACTTATTGCTCGCCTCGCATCATGAAAGAACGGACTTGGTCATAAATTTTTTACGTGTAAACTCCGTTCCAACATGCAGGTATAGAATCTCATATGATACATATGCACGACCCACGATGACGATGCGCCGAAAAAGATCACGTGCATGAGAATCATAAAGAGATTTTACCGATCGCTTAATTTCGCGACAGAGCAAAAGTGCGTGCAGTTTCCGGCGCGATTTATCGGCCGCGGCGTCACTAAAGGTCATCGATTAATCGTGTCTGCCATGGGACTCGCCATCGCGAAATCCGCGTCCGCGTTTGCAGCATCGAATCGTCGCGCGTCGTTCCAAGTGCAACGATGATCAAGATCGAGAGAGGATCGGCAATCGCGCGTCTCGCGCTGCGCGGCGTCCTTGTCAAGGAAACGCTTGACTCACGTAATTGTTAATCGCTAACGAGCAACAATGATTAACCTATCCCCGGCAGATAGTAGCTGTTGGTTACGCAAAAAAAACCTGCGTCTCGAGACCGACGTTACGAGAGAGAACGAGAGACAGAGAGCAAGAGAAAGAAGGGAAGAGGGAGCCTTGAGGCTCGTTTAATGGACAGTAGATTGCATCAGTCGGACAAGCGTGACTCTCGCGCTCTTATCCCTCTCTCTCTCTCTCTCTCGCTCTGTCTCTCTTACTGGCTCTTATTCTTCTTTTATTTTATCTCATTAGCGAAACTCGCGCCGAGAAGCGACGACGCGCCGTGCGTCGATAAGATGAACGGCGCACTGCTCTCTCTTTCTCTCTTTCTTTCTCTTCTCTCGTCTTCTCTGCGAGCGCGCACGAAGCGCGCACCAAAAAGTATTCGCTCACGTTTGCGTATGATCAATTCGAAACGCGCCGACCCGGCCCCTTTGTGAAATGCTGGCCTGTGGAGCTCTCGAGCATTTGCAGGGCGTCGCGATTTTCCCGTGCTGTTAGGTCCCTTATTTAATGACGTGATTCAGCGCGGGGCACGTTAGAATTCGGGGGTCCAACGAGTTCGTACATACGAAAAAGTAAATCAAAATATTATTCTAATAAGTTTTCGACAAGTAGAAAATTAGAATAAAATAAAATCAGATAAAATTGAATTAATTAGATCGTAAAATATTGCGCTCAAAAACATCATGGTTTCAACTGATTATCTATTAAAATTCACGATATTAATTTTTTATATCATTTCTCTGTACTATTTGTCTTAGATTCATTTATCTTTCTTTAATTCAAAACTGTACTCATATGCACTAAACATGCTAATTACTCGTTCCAAGATAATATATTTTTATATATTTTTAATATCACGCACATTTCAGTTAAAGCAAAAATTCTACGTCCATTTAAGAAACAGCTGTTTACGATTATATACAATTATACAATTAACTCTCCACTGATAATTTATAGAACTCCCGAAATACTAGAAGTACTATCGGTATTTTAGACATAAATTAACGTACTTCAATACCTTGCGCCAGTGACCTCCGTGATAACACATTGATCCGTCGTTTTCCTGCTTTTTCGAAAATTTGTCAATCAAATTGCGGCAGCGGTACAAAAATTATGAATTAGGAACGGAGCGAGACATTACAATCACGAACACGTGTCGCGCCACGGGAACGTCGTCCGACCGCCGGCGCCGCTGCCGCGCCGCCGCGCCGCGGGTGTCGCGACGTCTTTACCTGCGAGTTTCTCACACACTGCGCGCGCGATTCGCCGGGGCATCACCGCGCGAAGAAATTAATAGTCCGATACAACAGCCATAATTCAAAACACCTCAAGTGTCAACCTGAATTAATAGTCGCTACGTACAGCTGCGACGGAGCCGTGGCCGAATGCGCGGCGCGCGAGTTGGCGAAAGCCACCCTACAAATCTCCTTCTCTATCTCTCCTCCCTCTCGGCGCCTTCGGAGGATTAATCCGTTCGACAAAAGCGCGATGTAGACCATCACCATATCTCACGCTCGTCCGCGAAACTCGCGCTCTCCTCGTTGAAATTAGAACCGATGCGATAATAATTAAAGCGGGACAGTAACTTATGCATTCGCGCGACGAGCGCGAAAGGAGCGGGCGGTAGAAATAGTGCCGCGAGAACCTGCGCAAGGCGCGCGCGACTCGCGAGAGAGAAAGAGAGAGATCGAACCTCGATACGATGCTGCAGCGGTTGACCGTGACCTACGCCACGCTCACTTCCATCACCTCTCCCCCCTCCCCGCCCCCCGTGAGATATCGGCTAGAACACGCTCATGTCTATTAAGCTGGCACAGCCGATCGAATGAGACGTATACTTTATATACAGGGAATTTGATGCTCCCTTGTCAAATTTGTCGCTCTGTCTCCGATTTCGCGCGTCATTCCGTTCCGTTAGAAACAGTAGCGTCAAACTTCAAAAGTAGCACAACCGCACGTAAACAGAATGAAAGATTTTTGAAAGCCGGAGTGCCCGAGGCGTCTTCAAACGAGGATATAATTTATTTCACCAGTCAAATATATTAGATGCCAACACGGTAGCACTTTGCACGCTAATGATCTTTCTCGCTCCCAGAATCGAAATTATCCCAAGGCCCGCCGTCAATAAGCATGATCGCGTTACATATCGCGTTACTAAATATCTCGTACGCAACAGCTACGATCCCGAGGCTAAAAGCGTTCGAATAACAATTATTTTCAAATTAATATCGTCTTTCATAATAATCTCAAAGCATATTCGGAAATGATTAATTTCAGGGGATCTACAGTATTTATCAATACTGAATGCTGGAGACGACAAAATTATTTAATCTCTAAGTTGTTATTAAGTACGTTCTTTTAATCATACTATACATATTCTTTTTGAATACTATAATAAAAAAGTTTTATCTACTCGGAATCTCAAAAATTATATTTAATTTACGTATAATGATTTGAATTATTGTTTTGTATCGTTTCTCTATCTAGTTTTCTCGTTACATTAATTCTCGAGAAAATATGGCTGAAACCAGCTAATAGAAATATGTGTAGATTATTCAAAATGACAATTACTAATAAAGTAATAAATAGATTCTTGAATCCCTCACTTGAATTCCTCGCAATCCATCATTCCCGCGACATTGCACGTCGGCCTCAATGAATGCGAACTTTTACACGGCGCAAATTCCTCTGTAAATGTCGCATTCGCTGGAAGCCGATAGGCCGCGGTTCGAACCACACAGACCGCAAAACCGCAGGATCAGAAAGTTCAAGAATATATCGAACAGTTCTGTCGCACGCTACAAGTCCTGGCACACGCGATATTCACGCGCTGGCATCTAACTTTAATCCCGAGAGTATGACTTTCGCGACGCGCGGTTAATACGCGCAACAAAGTTGTAATTAATCCAAGACAGGGCAGTTCGTAAGCCAAATGAAATTTATGTTGCGAAACAATATAAAGAGATTAGGGACGCACCACCAAAGCCGAACACTATACGATGACTAAAGGCCGCGTACACGCAAATCTCATTTCCTTTATTGGGTTTAACATTAAGAAACTTACCCGACTCTGTAATCCGTGCAAGACGGTGGAGGATTCCAAACGGTGCTGTGGCAAAGCATCCAGTCGCACCAGATCTGCAGAAACAAACGTGAGAACATAAAGTTTATAATCCGTCAATTCCAAATCAATGTATATGTGTAAGCAGAGCCAACGCAAGCCGAATGTGCGATGCCGATACGCAGACAATCCTTTCAATTAAATTTTCAGAAGCAATTACTTTTATAGAATTCGAAACGTTTCGATCTTGGTCTATTAACTTAAATGTGAGAAATAATGACAACTTGGCATTAAAAGAAAATGCGAGAGTACTTTTAAAAAATTATTTCTTAATAAAAAAGATTATACACAAAAAAAATAACATCGCAAAAATCTATTAATAAAAACATTTAAACAGTAGTTACGTCAGAGGAGCCAAGCAAAAGTCCCAACTATCTCGAATCGAGGACATTCTCGAATTATGTTCTCTTCCTAATATAAAAACATCTTATTTGAGAGGAAGATACTTTTTTTCTCAGATTTTTATTTCCCTCATTTATACCTTATCAAGTTTTTAACTGTCGGAGAAACGCGCGAATGTACCTCGCTATTTATAGACACTCCCGCGAGATGCTTTTTTTCATCGAGCACGTCCATCCATCCTCATAAAGTGAAACATATTCCTGCGGCCTTGTATCGCGTCTACTTTATCGGCAATATTAATGGTCTCACCTCAGTCGTAAGCGCGAGTCCGGCTATTATTCCTTGTATCAGCTCGCATTCCGATAGTAATCATTGTTTCCTTTTTTTTCCTTTATATCTTTTTCTCGTTAGCCAAGAAATACATAGTGGCTATGCAGACGCACTAATTTCACAACACGTATATTAGCAAAATATTTATCTAATAATGATTTAACGCCGTAAAATCGAGTTAATCAATAACAATTCGTCATTTTCCGTGAATCCGAAAAGATTGTACGACGTACTTCTTTTGTCGTAAAATTAACACTTATTTAAGCACTTCAAGCTTCATTTCAAGCAACATACCTCAACCGCTTCTCTGGTTATCGATCTTATTCTTCTGATCTTGTGTAGCTAAATCACTAATTACCGTATCATTTTACGATCAATCTTTTATACGGCATAATACCAAGTTAAGAAATCGGTAACTTCAAAAGATTCCCATGTCTGCTCACAAAGCGATTATTATTAATCGATGAAATGTGTGCACGTTCGCGATAACGTGCGATAGGTGAATTAATTGTGAATGTTGAGTTGCGTAACAAGTCGCGACGCGATCGGATCGCGAATTCTGGATCCGACATATCGGCCATCAGCGGATGCGTGGGTGCGAAACTCTCTCGCGGCGCTTCATAAATTCTCCGATGACTTAAGCGCGTTCGAATCCGGGGGGAAAGGAGGCTGCGACAGCGATGGGAAGTAGAATCGGATCGAGCTGACGAGGAAAACCCGGCGCCTTCCAGATTGATGCAGCCGCGACTTGGACCAGTGACAATCAACCAGCGGCCCACCATAAATTATCCCGGGGGAAGCGAGAGCGAGTAAAACAGCTACAGCGACAAATAAGTGATAAAAGCTCTTTTTTACGAGTGCGTGCGTAATATTTGTGTTGCCTCTCGAGATATGAAAATATCGCGGTATGACATATGAAATAGCACAAAGTTGAGAAGTTGGCCGCCACTGGTCCAGATCTAATTATTCCGTAATGGCGAGCTACGGACGATGGACGTGATCGAGGCAACGTTTCGACTCGGAAATTGACTTACGCTCGCCGACTCGCGTCGCGAAACGCAATTAAGACTTCGCTCAACCGATACGTATTGATGGGGGAAAGAGGGGAAAAGTACCTTAATAGCCGGTAAAAGCACTTGGAGGTCCTCGCCGACCACCAGCCTCGGTTCCTGCTCGCCATCTAGCTGAGCTTTCAGCAAAGATACACCACGCTCCAAGATCAGGCTGAACATCTGCAGGGATACGACGAGCGCCCGTTCTTGGACCTCCGATCTGTAGCCTTGTTCCATCTGGGAATCTACAATCAAAAAACAAGATAATATGAAATAAATTTATGTACCGTCCACCAAATCACGTACAAAGGGATCTGAACTAAGAAAAATACTGATTTCGTGAAAACAAAAATAATTTTCTAAAAAAGTAATAGAGATAATATATGTCACTTTATACTGCAGGAAGCATGATAGATATTCTTAAGGCTTTTATAGTCAAATATAACTAAGATCATGTAGGTAGTTAAGATATATTTTTAAGGACTTTTTTAGCTGCAGAATAGTATCCTCTCTTTCAATTTTTATTGTAGTTTTATTTCTCTCTGTTACGTCCCATAAAAATGTACTTCTCGAGACTCACGATTTTTATAACCGTATTCAAGCAAGAAGTCCTCGAGAGAACTTTATCTCTCTCGCAATACCATTGGAAATCATGAGAATCGTCGCTGAAGAATATCATTCCGATTGATTACGAGCAACGACTCGCGGAGGCAGGGAAAGAACGCGCGATGGTGCATCTACTATACGCGCGGCAATATCCGGACGGCAAATTGGTGCTGATTGTTACATTGTAGAGGGGAAAACGCGTAAGTTAATGCCGGTAGCGATCACGTTTCGGTGATGATGATGATAGCTGATCGATGCGCAATCTATTCTGCGTCGCGACCGGATTCGCTATCGGCAACCGTGCGTTTCTCTCTTCGAGACTGTCATTACGCGTTGTATCGAACGAAGCTACGTGACGGGACGGGGCTCCCGGCGGATTCAGAGGAGCCGAAGGTCATGGCACAACCTTCTACTGCACTACCTCCACTTCCATCGAGTCATTTCGAGACCGTTTCCCAAAGTGGTTCCCTCAGAGGGACCGGTATATAATGAATCGATCCCCTGGCAATGGAAAACAATTCTCTCGGAAAGGTCAAGCGATATTATCTGTATGAGAGCAGTTTAATTTGCAGTAACGGAAGCGCTCCGAATATCGTCTCCTGTAATTCTGGCCTTCGAGAGGGTGGATAAGCTTTAACTACTTCGTCTGCTCAATTACCTTCAAGCCGTAAAAAGTGCTATTTCGCTATAAATGTTATTTTAATTTCCTGAAGGCGCGACAGTTGAAAGTTTTACTTTGGAAAAAAAAATAATAAAATTAAGAAGTATAGGAGCAATGTCCGCAGGACTATCGTACTTTAAATCTCGAAATGTCTCAAAGTGGAATTAAAAGAATCAGTGGCAGAATAGAGATAGCAGAATTAAATTTATCAATATAACGTGTTGGGAATTCACGAGAATAAATAAATAAATAAGAGCCGGAAGAGGGGCATTGAAAAATGAGGCTTTTAGCTTGCATATTAATTTTCGATAATTGACATACGAATATTTTAACATCGATTTTCCAAGTGATGCCTTATATGCGATCTCTTTCATCTTAACTATCGGACGTTACTGCTTCGTGAATATTACGAATATTTGAATATCATACATCTTCAGCGAAAATCCCGTCGCTGCTTTATGCATCTTTATTAGCAGGCTACAGCGAAGGCTAATTAGATAAGCGTCGCTAACGATGGTGTAATGGATCCGCTCAAGAACGCCACTTATCGGGACTACTGGCGTTTATCGCGAAAAACGAATAATGTAGCGAGTAGCGAGTAGCGAGTACAGCAAGGTAGATACGAGTCCTCTCTACAGTGTATATTTGCTATATAAAAAAGAAAAAAGTTATCTACAAATCTTTTAAGATTTCAGAATAAAGCGTAAAAAGCGCGATAAAACTAGACAAGAGCGATAAAACTAATTATTATATATAAGATATGTAAACTATGCAGTTATGCATTATAAAAATCTGAAATAATTTTGTGCATACGCCAAACGACAAAACATCCTAAAAGGAAAGTTAGCCAGGGAAGAAACTTACAACAGCAAATAGACTTCGCATGCATTAGTCGTCTCTATTTTTCGTTTGCCATAAAAGTTGTCGGCAACTCTAAAGACGTCCGAACATTCCGCTCACGCGCGATAGTAAGGGCGTGATTTCACGTTGCGCGTGTGTGTATATGTGTGACGCGAATTAACTCTTGCAGAATAGGAGGCTAACAGCAAATCTAACAAGCGCGCGGGAGAGTAGCGCACCGTGCCACGTCTGTGCCATCCTCCATCAAGCGTCGTGCATACGCACAACAGCCATATTCGAAGGTAGACTCTGGCAGTTTAATTTATCGCGGACAGAAATAATAATTAGCGTTTAACCGCGAGGTCGCCCCGAGAAAGCCCGTGTGGTCTTCTACTCATCGGGGATTGAGAGGGGTGTAAAAGGTAATTAGTTAGAGAAGATTTACAGGGAGGCTGGCTTTTTTTGTTTTTAACTAATTGCCACCGCGATCATTAGCGAAACTCAGGCGTATCGCCTCGCGTCGACTTGTACGGATTTCCTCGTCTTTCGCGCGCGAAAAAAAAAAACAACAATCTAACTACGATCGTTAATCCGTGAATAAATGCATCCGTAGCCGCGACCTATCTCGACACGGCAGAAATTGTAAAAATATATTTATAACAATCATTAATGTAACACTATACCGAGATAGTGACAAATGACGAGTTTCTATCTGAAATATACCAGGTAATACACAGTAGTTCTTCAGTACGAACATCGCGAGGCCAACGAACTTCGCAAAAGGTGCGTACACTTCCTCTTATCGAGATCCTTAACTAACGAGGTAAACGCGACAATCGAGATCCCGCGCGGAGCGAGAAGCGCTTTTAATGAAGCCGGTGCGGGTAAGTTCAATCTTCCTTCCTGTTTCCCGGACCGATACGCCGTGAAAACGGACGGAATCGAGTTAGCGAGCTGCGCGCAGGTAATTCGATTATTAACGATTCTAACAGACACATCGCGTTCTCTAATTTAATGGATTCGCGGCGC
>JASTWP010001651.1:0-64036 GCA_030770255.1 Temnothorax ravouxi
CACTTTTATTGGAAAAGATATCTTGTGTTAACTTTATCTTTCAATATACTAACATTTTCCATTTGCGTAGAAGTTAGTTTAGGCGAAGGACATAATCCAAAATCTATACGTTTTACAGGAATTTTCCTCTTGAGTTTTAATACTGTTTTGACTTTAGACGCAAGGGTAGGACTTTGCGTAGGACTAGGATAAATCACATCTTCGGAACTTTCACTAGTGTTGTCACTAGTGGTTGTAGCACTATTTTCAGTTGCATTTGCATTATTCTTGACTGGATAAAATGCAAGTCGAGATCTCTTCCTTAGATATGGTCTAGAGTCGAGTATTGATGGACTATTATTTCGTCGGCATTTTTGTCCAAAGATTCATTAGCATCTGGTGCAAATTCCGTATCGGAACCTAATTCCAATAATTCTTCATCCTTTGTTTTCGTACAAGATGTATCAACTGCCATTTGGGATGAAGTATTTTTAGGCGAAGGACATAATCCAAAATCTATACGTTTTACAGGAATTTTCCTCTTGAGTTTTAAATACTGTTTGAATTTAGACGCAAGGGTAGGACTTTGCGTAGGACTGGGATAGATCACATCTTCGAACTTTCACTAGTGTTGTTCACTAGTGTTGTAGCACTATTTTCCAGTTGCATTTGCATTATTCTTGACTGGATAAAATGCAAGTCGAGATCTCTTCCTTAGATATGGTCTAGAGTCGAGTATTGATGGACTATTATTTTCGTCGGCATTTGTCCAAAGATTCATTAGCATCTGGTGCAAATTCCGTATCGGAACCTAATTCCAATAATTCTTCATCCTTTGTTTTCGTACAAGATGTATCAACTGCCATTTGGGATGAAGTATGTTTAGGCGAAGGACATAATCCAAAATCTATACGTTTTACAGGAATTTTCCTCTTGAGTTTTAAATACTGTTTGAATTTAGACGCAAGGGTAGGACTTTGCGTAGGACTGGGATGATCACATCTTCGGAACTTTCACTAGTGTTGTTCACTAGTGTTGTAGCACTATTTTCAGTTGCATTTGCATTATTCTTGACTGGATAAAATGCAAGTCGAGATCTCTTCCTTAGATATGGTCTAGAGTCGAGTATTGATGGACTATTATTTTCGTCGGCATTTTTGTCCAAAGATTCATTAGCATCTGGTGCAAATTCTGTATCGGAACCTAATTCCAATAATTCTTCATCCTTTGTTTCGTACAAGATGTATCAACTGCCATTTGGGATGAAGTATGTTTAGGCGAAGAACATAATCCAAATCTATATGTTTAGCAGTTTTCTCTTTGAGTTTTAACCACTGTTTGACTTTAGACGCTTTAGACGAAACACTTTGCGTAGGACTGACTTCTATTACATCTTCGGAAATTTCAGAAGTATGTTTAGGCGAAGGACATAATCCAAAATCTATACGTTTTACAGGAATTTTCCTCTTGAGTTTTAAATACTGTTTGACTTTAGACGCAAGGGTAGGACTTTGCGTAGGACTAGGATAAATCACATCTTCGGAACTTTCACTAGTGTTGTTCACTAGTGTTGTAGCACTATTTTCAGTTGCATTTGCATTATTCTTGACTGGATAAATGCAAGTCGAGATCTCTTCCTTAGATATGGTCTAGAGTCGAGTATTGATGGACTATTATTTTCGTCGGCATTTTTGTCCAAAGATTCATTAGCATCTGGTGCAAATTCCGTATCGGAACCTAATCCAATAATTCTTCATCCTTTGTTTTCGTACAAGGTGTATCAACTTTCCATTTGGGATGAAAAATGGCTACGAAATCATATAAATATATAATATTTAATCGATAAATTAAAAAAAGTTCACACATAAATAATACCGAATTTTGCTTGTATTCTATAACAGAGAAAGTCTAGAACAGGAAAGATGATAAACGACGGTTTTGACGTCATATTGACATCATTTTGACTAGGCTGTTGGGGGGGGAGAGAGAGAGAGAGAGAGAGAGAGAGAGAGAGAGAATGGAAACATTTAATTATATACTATTATCATCTACTTACGAATTTTTATACGTGATGACTTCTGAATCATTCAATTTTTAATGTATTTGAAATATTCTCTTTCTCCGATTCATTGACACATTTTTTTTCGCCCCACGGAATTCTCCAAATTTTTGGTCATTAGTCGTAGTCGGTTCCAATTCCAGCTTCATGTGTTTTACAGATTGGCCACTCTTCGATTTATTTGGACGTTTAGACTCTTTGTCCGAAGATGTCAGTTCCCGTCTTAGAGGTTTGATATTGCACCAGTGCTCGAAGTTTTGGAAACTTTCTTATTTTTCTTCTACTTTATTCCCCATGCTACGATTTATCTCGAGGATTTCATTTGAGTTACGTGAGTCTATCGTATCAGTAATCGGGGCAGCACTGTTAACTTTCGAAGAGGTAGGTTTTGTAGAATTAAGTGATTTATCCATTCTGCGCTTAAAAACTGGACAGTCTAATCCGGAAGAGAGATCATTCGGAACAGACAATGTTTCTTTCCTGAACAAAAAATGTAAAAAAAAACATGAATAAAATTGTTACTACAATAAATAAATATGTTTATAAAGTATTTATTGCTTCTATTTTATATTTATATTACATTGCCGCTTATCAAGTAAAAATTTCAAATTTACTTTTTGTTTATTTAATGTTGAAGTTTACAGTTAAATTGAATTTATTATTAATGAATAGATACATTTAATAATTAATATACTATTATCATCTACTTACGTTTTTTCACACATGATGACTTCTGAATCATCATTAATTTTGTCGTCTTTGGTATTCTTAAACTTTTGGGCTATCAGTTGTAGTCGCTCAATTTCTTGCTTCATGCGTTTCATGGATTGACTACTCTTAAATTTTTTTTTGGGACGTTTAGACTCGTCGTCCGAAGATGTCAGCAACTTTTTTGAAGGTTTTAGTATTCTGCCAGTACTCGAAATTTTGAAAATTTTTTTCTTTTCTGCCACTTTTTTCTCCATGTTGCTACGATTTCAATGAACAACAAAATTTAGTGATTTGAAATAAACATTGCACACAAAAAGGGATAAAATATGAATAATACACAGAATTTCTATGCGGATTGTGCAGTTTTTTTATTTTTGGAAGAGTAGTCGGTATAATTGTATCGTCTTCAAAATTTCGATCATATTTAATTTTGAGGTACTATTAGGGATGTAAGTAGAGATACGCATATCCACTCATTTGCAAGAACGCACTCTTCTTGGCCTTCTACACCACTCCACTTCGGCATTCTGTACATTTTGCCTTTGACATCGATTAAGTTGACTGCCTCGACTGCGTGTGACAGATTTAAGCAATGGTATACTCCTACAAAATCGGAAGTCAGTCCGACATCATATAAAGCAACCTGTGTACAAAATTTTTGTACAACGAAGAAAATATTTCTTTCCATTTGTACGATGTTCGTTATTAAGCAGACCTTAGAATTTTGAAGGAAAATGCAATTATCACGCATGGATGTTGAAAATGTGATTTTTCCAACTTGCAGCTTCCGAAATTGCTGGCAACGGCAGACAGGGATGTGTTCTACTAGAGGACCCTCTGCATGAGGTTTAGAGCAACGAATTTGGATACGGTTATCGACGTGTGCAAAACTAAAATCATTTAGTTCACACATTCTCTTATAGAATTGTTGGAGAGCGAGGTGCGGTTTTCGAATATGTTTTCGAAATTCCGGCATATTGTTCTCATAGCAAAATGCACTAAACGTTTCCAAAGAACCTAATTGCCTAACATCGTCGACTATGTGCAAAAGGCCATGTACATTATAAGAAAGAAAATGTTCTCCGTATAGTTGCTCACACATATTGACGTAGGTCTCCAAAGCTTCTTGACAGAATGCGTATATTTCTTCAGCCGCGTTTTCAAAACTGAGAAGGCGCATCACGCAATGTAGCAAAATAAAATGGTGATAATATTCTTCACTAAAAACATTTTGCAGAACAGCCGGAGCAGTGTATAGCAGCAGTTGTCTAAATTCAGTACCTTTGAAGTGATGGAACATAGACAATTTATTTGGGCGGCGATTGAATTCCGTGGGACAATATGATATAAGTGCCGTCATTCTCGAATCAAGAATATTCAGTTGTCTTACGTTCAATTTTTGAGGTCCATACTTCCCTTGAATATGAGCAGAAAAAACTTTCTTAACATTTCCTATATACACAAGGTGTAAGCTTTCGAAAGGAACTTGCTTCACTAATTCCAACACCGGAGATAATGGACTTCGGCCTTTGTGGTGATCTTCGTCTATCATATCACGGTACTCTTCATCCGTTCTTGGTGGATGTCGAATCCCTGGAAAAATCATCGCTCCCCGAAAACCAGGTTCTTCACAACGATGACCTTGAACTTTGCATTTTGAACAGGCGTTTGATGATGTATGCCCATAATGATTTAAAGCAAACGCCCTTGCAGGTGCATCGGCAATAAAACATCGGACATTTAACGGAAGCTGTCGATTGCGTATGAAAATTCCACCTTCTTCACGTATATCCACAATTTCTTGAACAAACTGAGCGAAAAAATCAAATGCATTTGATGGTTTTTGTTTTCCTTTGAACACACCCGCTATTACAGGCTTTTTATCAATTAAATTCAAAATCCGATATTGAATAGGCCAAAATTGATCTGTGCCACTTCTGTGCATTTCAGCACCGTCGGTACTAAAATCTATTTCGATAGTTTCAGGCAACATATCTTCAGGAAGATTTTGCAGTTTCTTTTTAAGTGTGCATTTTAATCCCATATGTAGGTACTCTCCCCCAGGTATTTGTTGAACTTGTGTAGTAGCGACAGTAGTTGGAGTTTTTAATAACGTTCTCGTATCCTTGGGTAGACAAAACAGGTTGAAAGGAAACTCACGTAATGTTTTAAGCAGTACATTTCCCTGTTTATGTTTTAAATTTGTGGCTAAAAATGTATTTTTTAATATCCTCTTCTTCATATCTGCAAGGTTTTGTAGTGCATTGTCGTTCTCATCTTCTGAAGAGCTCGATGTATTATTGTGTTCTTCTATATTATCGTATCCCACTTCTTCTTCATTGTTTTCATCGTGGTCCTCTTCTTCTTCTTCTTCAGTACTTTCACCGTCTGCTGCTTCTTCCTCACTATCCTCTACTTCTTCACCTCTGTCAGAAGTTTGTTCATCGTCATCATCAGTAGATTGTTCCTGATTGTTCCTGATTGTTCCTGGTTCATTCTCTGACACATCATCTGATGTGGAGGAATTAGAACCATCAAAATCCTGAGCTATTGATACAAAGCCTCTTCGGTGGCCTGAGATTACAGACAACCGCCTTCTCTTGTGCCTCTCACTGAGGTTAACGAATCTCTTGAATTTCATAGACATCCTCGTCGATGTAAAATTCGTCTATTACTGATAAGTATGGCCTTGAAAATAATTTTTTAAAATAATAATTTTTTTTTAAATAATTTTGAATTTTTTTTATAATAATTTTTATTTAAACATTTTGTACCAATAAAACAAGCGCAAACACAGACGTGAGAGCAGAGATAAGGAAAAATTATTTTCATTCAATAATCGAAGCCATGAATTACGTGCAGGACCACCACCTTAACGTATTTAAGATATAATAAGTATATAAGCCCTATAATATTTAGAGAAGAGTAAAACTGCCTGAATAAAATAAAGCTGCCAATTTTTTATTTGAAAACAAAATAAAATAAAATACACTGTTCTAAAAAATTGGGGGATCACTTTTTCTCAGTAAATTTTTGTCCATTTTTAAACTATGATTACTCAACAAATAATTAACGTAAAAATAGTATAAAAGAAGGTTTTACAGGGCAAACTTTCTACAATAATGTGTCTCAGTTCAATTTTTACTCAGTTTAATACTCAAAGCCGTAGTCAGCTTTAACCCTTAAATGCCACCCGGGGTCCAGCGGACCCCAGATCCTTTACAATCATATATTTTCAAATGTTTCCCCCAAAAATGGAGCTCATGCTCCCATTGATAATAGTTGAGTGATTGACCTACCCGGTTGTACACTTAGCAGTACCTACTCATTGTCAGTTTACTTAATTTTTTATACTATGTTAAAATTGAAATTTTAACAATATAAGTATTTTATTCTCTTTTCTAAGCCTTGAACAACATTGAAAATAATTTTCATAACTAAATATAAAAAAATCAATGAGTAAGGAGACATTTTTCATGCTGGGGTCTTTTAGACCCCATGTGTCATTTACGAGATTCTTGAGAGGTGTGGCATTTAAGGGTTAAATATTAAGGACGTATTTGAGATATCCAAATCTGGAAATTTGCAGTCTTCCACCGTACTTTGAGATGATATCAATAATTATGTTCGCCAATTTTTTTCTTAGGCGGTGGAAGACTGCAAATTTCAAGATTTTGGATATCTCAAATACATCCTTATTCAAAGCTGACTACGTAGTACAGTAAGATTAGGTCTGAAAATGGCAAAACGGATTGACAAGCCAATTTTTTTAGGGTGAGTAGAGGATTATAAGAGATGCCCAAATTCACAAAGTTCCAACAAATTTTCCCTGTGTATCAGCGGCTATCTTGAAAATAGGGGTAAGTTTGGATATCTCAGCTTCTATTGGTCGGATTTTTTCCATTTCTTTTTGTTTTGTAAAAAAAATATATAATATATATATATTATGTATATAATATATTGTTACAACTTTTGTTTGAAAAATTTTTTTAATAACTGTCAAGGAAAAAAGTTACAACAAAAAAAGTGCCGTTAATTTGAACATTTTTATTGACAATTATATTGCTCCCTGTTGGTTTCATCAAAAAAATATTCTAATAAAACTTGTAGAGGACTCAATTCTCTACAATTTTCGTATATGCGCTTTTGGTTTTTTTGATAAAACCAACAGGGGGCAATATAATTGTCAATAAAAATGTTCAAATTGACGGCACTTTTTTGTTGGAACTTCTTTTCCTTGACAGCTATTAAAAAATTTTCCAAACAAAAGTTGTAGACAATATTTTTCCCTACAAAACAAAAAAAATGGAAAAAATCCGACCAATAGGAGCTGAGATATCCAAACTTATAAACTGTATCCAAAAACTTATAAACTTATATCCAAACTTAAACTGTCATAAACACGCATATATACGCACACACGTAAACGCGCACGCACGCACGCCTGCCCTCACACACGCGCACAACCAATAAGTATTATTATTATTATTACCTCTATCAATACTTGAAACGTCTTGGCTGTCTAAAATAGTGTCTTCGTCATCGGAAGTACGACGACGTTCGTCTCTGCGATCTCTACGCTGGAATTAGTGGAACCTTCCTGATAACCACTTCTTACTACTTCTTAGCGGTAAATCCCGAACGCGATCTTCACTGCCGTCTAAAGTATCTCCACGTAATCCTAAAGAACGTACGGTCAATCGTTAGATTTTTTATACATGTAGGCAATTACGATATTTTTACTTGCATCTCGTATCATCCTACTAACCTCGCGCAACCGATGCCAGCTATCACATCACACGACACATACATTAACATATGTACATACAGACGCGAAACTCGCAGCGCGATCTCGATCGCCGCATCATAGACCGCACGCACGCATCGGAAAAGCGACAACATTAATACCGACTCGACCGCGGGCCAACTTCTCGCGTCTATACATGGAAACTTCTCGCGTCTACATGACTTTTTGAATATAGGAAGGATCACAAAAACGTGCACATACCGACAGGATTCGGGTAAAAAAAAAGATTATGATCAGAATCGAGAAAAACGGCGGTGTATCAATTATTCATTTAAAAATAAATATTATATATATTTATATAAATAATCCCACTAACCTCGCGCAACCGGCGTTGATCGATTAGCTCGATCCTCCTCATCCTTACGACGGCGACGAGGGGCGAATGGCGAGGCGCGGACAGGCGTGATGAGACCGCGCGAGCGGAAGCGTCCCGTTGAGATATAGGCTGCAGTCCATTTAATGCTATAAATGCTTCGAATTTTCTTCTCTTTTCTTTCAATGAAGAAAGAAGAAGACAAAGAACGCTTCGAAGCATTTGTAACATATCAAATGGATCGCAGCCATAATCGACCGGCCAGTCGCGCGCGGACACGCGAGATTCTTAAAATTTACACCGTCAGACGGATAGGCAAGGCTCGAGGATAAGCCAGGAAGGCGTGGATGGCCCGTGAAGGCAGAAATGGGTACACGGGAACTATAATATATTAATACACTCGGATACACAGAGCACGCGGAGCACGCGAAATGTTACCGCGAGGACGTTCGGGTTCGGATCACGAAGGACGACAAATGACAATCCAGCCGCTGCTGCCGAGCGAGTCACGTAGGCGGGCGAACAATGAAAGCACGCGGGGTCGCTTATGCGTGAGGCGTGGAGATCGAGCTTGGATGAATAAATTAACATTAAAATATTAAAATTGCTATTTTAATCGCTATGCGGGCATTTTGTTATGAAATATTATAATATATAATAAATCGCGCGCGGATATTATAAATTATAATATACATTATACCTATCCAAATAACAATTCGTGCGGGGTCATGTTATATTCACGGCGTGATTATCACACCGTGCATGCACGAACGCATCATGCTCGCTTCACGAAGTGATTTTGGCATACGTACCCGAATTTATACGTATTTATAACGTTTTTGCCATTTTATCTGATATTTAAATATTATTTTTATATGTAGTGCGATTTTTTACGATCAATATTATAATTCATCATCAATTATATATTAATTGTAAAAGATCGCACTATGTCATCATGTGTGGGTTCACTATGCCATCACGTGTGTGTAATCACTATGCCATCACGTGTGCGTAATCACTGTACCATCACACGTGTAATCACACGTGATGGCATAGTGCGACCTTCTATACGCGCACGTATGCCAAAATCACTTCATGAAGCGAGCATGATGCGTTCGTGCATGCACGGTGTGATAATCACGCCGTGAAGGTAATATGACACCGCACGAATTGTTATCTGGGTATATTCGATCGGTGGCAACTATGTTTGCAAGAATTCCAACGATCGGAATAATACGTATTTCGAGTCGGGCTGAAACACATCCAGCAACAACGAAAATAATGTAGCGCGTTATTATGGAACGCGAGTCTATGTAGAAAAAGCGTGTATGTATACGCAGCCGGTCCGCGACCGATCGTCAAGGCCGTCGACGGCGCGGCGAAAACGTATAGCCTGCCCAAGAATATTCGAGATCTGAATATTTCGGTTTCTATGTTAACAATGACGGGTTTTAACTAATTACCGCGTCAATTGCGCAATTTACGATTAGTACGAATAACGGCGGTGGAACGTGTTACGACGAGCGAGAGAATTGCGAGCGAGAGATATCGCGCGAGATCATGGACTCACGCGAGTATTCTCGTCGCGAATTGATTAGATTATTAACACGCCACGCGTTATTGCAATTCGCGTTAATGCGAATAACAGCGACGGATCGTATTACGACGAGCGAGAAGTTCACGCGAGTATTCTCGCCGCGAATTAGGAATTGCGAACGAGAGATATCGCGCGAGACTAGAGATTATTAACACGCCGCGCGTTATTGCGTCTCGCGACTATAAGAACGAACAATTAAGCATATTCACGACAATAGCAGATAACGACTATGGCATGGTTACGAGAAGTTCACGCGAGTATTCTCGTCGCGAATTAAGAATTGCGAACGAAAGATATCGCGAGAGAATAGCCCGCGCCACGTGTTATTGCAATGCGCGATTACAAGAATGTGCGAAAATTAACAATTAATTGATAATGCGAAATGAGCGAAAGGTCGGCGGTAATTTTCTAACGCGAAAATCCGGCTCGAAGGACCAATGAACGGGGATAGTTTCGCCCCGGAGGCAAGATTTGCGATATTGTTACTCGAAGGACCAGAGGGGGGGTTGTTATATTTCCCTCACGATTATCAAATGTTTAACGCGAAGGCAAAGGCGCATGCAGCGAAATATTAAAGCAAAGCGACTCACCGTGTCGGCCGTCGTCTCCGTGAGTCCGCCAGGCCTCGTCCTGTCCTCTGAATTCGTGGCCGCTCCGTATGTCTCGTCTCGTTCGGCATGCGACGGCAAGCACGTGCAAGCAAGCAAGCGGTGGAGAGCAAGCAACAGAGCAGGCAGGAAAGAAAAGCGGTAGGAGAAGTGCACACTCCTGGTTCAGCAAGGCGGCAGGGGGACTCCGATCCGTTCTGCCCGGTTCCGTGACGATGGAGGCCGGGAGACGTCTCGATGATGAGTAGGCGGTTCGATTGCGAAAAGTGCCGTAAGACGGCTTGATGACGAAAATATGTGTGTGCCGTGAGACGGCTGGTTGACGAATGTGTATGTGCCGTAGGACGGCTTGGCTCCCAAAATATGTGTGTTGGCCGTACGTCGGCTTGACTAAGAGTGCTTTGTCCCCGCGGTCCTGGAACATGTCGCCGCGGGCGAGTAGTTGTTCCCTTTCCGGGGGGAGTGGATGCCGTCGGCGGATAGGCGATGGCAGCACCGACAGGTGAGTCGCATGATTTGACTGCTCGCGATCCGCCGACGTTTCGCGCGAGAATTACAATTGACTTAAGCAAATAAGTATGAATTATATACAACTACACAAACATAAAGTGATTATACTAACGACTACTCTATATACAAGGCGATACGCCGAACACATATATATATATATATATATATATATATATATATATATATATATATATATATATATCACGTGATCAAAGAAAATGTCCCTTTCACTTTTTCGACACTGGCGGCGCAGGTATCGCCAGTTTCAATATCGCGCGCGTATTTCGAACGATCTAGTAGGTAAACTATTAAAGGTCGATAGACTTATCGGTCAGAAGGAAGATTTCTATTTAGCTAAATTAAGTATATATATAATATATATTGATTCTTATGAATCAAGTTTGAATTCGATGTTTAGGTATCCCAGGTTGCTGATGACGAGGTCCAGATAACGCGCTCCGTAGTTTTTGGTGTCTAGGTGTAATAATACCTCGAATTCGATATCTACGTGTTCCAGGTTGCCGATGACGAGGTCCACATAGTGCGCTTTGTAGTTTTTGGTGACTAGGTGTATTAATAACTTTAAATCCAAATGTAGGACACGTAGATATTGAATTTGAGGTATTAATACACGTAGACACCGAAAACTACGGAGCGCACTATGTGGATCTCATCATCGGCAACGTGGGACACCTAGACATCGAATTCAACGTATTATTACACCTGGACACCGAAAACTATGGAGCGCACTATTTGTAACCCGTTATCGGCAACCTGGGATACCTAGACTTCGAATTCAAGCTTGATTCATAAGAATCGACTTAAAAATTCCCTAGCGGCAGAACTAAAATTATGTCATGACATAATAAAAATTCGTTGAAATAAAATTATGTCTAGACATAATAAAAACTGGACAAATTAAAATTATAGACATAATAAAAATTCGATGAATTAAAATTATGTCTTGACATAATAAAAATTGGATGAATTAAAATTATGTCTGACATAAAAATAAGTCCGCATTTTTATTATGTGTATACACATAATTTTAATTCATACAATTTTTATTATGTGTACACATAATTTGTTTTCGAATGAACGTAAAAAGTATTTGTTACAATATCTATCCATTATTGAAAATCGATATGCGCGACAAAAGCTCTCGTATATTATTAATTATGTTATTATTTATTATATATATTTCTATCCATATATTTTCAGTATTATTATTGTTACATTAGAAAAATTATTAGCATTTAGGATACGAATCTTTTTCTGTTAGTTTGTAAAAGTTTCATGATTAAAAAGATCATGTCGTATTATTAACATATACCTTAGATTTATAGAATCGTTATTAATTTTATTATATATCTAAATTGCGCGAATCTTAAATATGTTTTGTAAATATTATGCATAATATTCCTATGCAAAGATACTTGTTCAATTATTTTTTTCTATTGCATTGATTGAATTTTAGAAAAGAAAAAGATTTAAAAGTATATAACTATGTCAGTCAATAAAGAGACATAGACTACGTTTACATGGCACTGTTAATCGGGTTTTATAACATCGGTAGTTGTCAGGAAGACCAATCGTAATCATTTTTCAGAAGAATGGAATAGTTGTGATTGACTGGCCTAAGAACTACCGATGTTATAAAACCCGATCAACAGTGCCATGTAAACGTAGTCTATGTCTCTTTATTGACTGACATAGTTATATACTTTTAAATCTTTTTCTTTTCTAAAATTCAATCAATTGCAAAAAATACGTTATCATATTATATACTTTTGGTACGTAGTGTGCAAATGTATTTTGAAATGAAGATCATATATTTTCTACTGAATTATTTACACACACGTGCGGTTTCAGAGAATCATTTTTCGCCAACTCAAATATGTTCCTACTCAACTGTCAAAATATGAAAAATAATTTTATCTAGTTGTGGCATTCGCTCGAATTCCCGAAATAATTTTCAAGGATGTGAGTACGAATATATATATATCGTACTATTTAATATTTATAATTAACAGAAAATTATAAACAATGCGTTATGTATGAGAAATTCGACAGAATTGCTTTTATCAAATAGAATTAATTTGTGATTAGTTGAAAGAAATAAAAGAATAAACAAATCAGGTAAGTTTCAGACACGTGTTACAGGTGTCCATCTGTAATTATCAAAAACATCGATACCTGTAAATATCGGTACATATACAATTGCGAACAACATTCAGTAAGACACGCGAATAAAAATAAATAAAAAATTTTACATTTAACGACTTATTAACATTAATCATGCTATATTGCGATTATGTTTTATGTTGAAATTAAAAAATATATACAAGGTGTACAACTAAAAGGGTTACAGATTATTATTTTTTTAAAAACTAAGCAAATTATTAAATTGTTGTTTTCTTTAGAAATAATAGTCCGTAACACTTTCAGCTTCATACCTTGTATATACTGTTTATAAGATTATAAGATATATTGTTTATAAGATTAAGATGCGTAACACACTACAAAGAGGGTTGATATCCGTACAAAATTACCTTTTTAAAAAAAAGGTAAAAGAGGCGCCAAGTACACGCATAGTAGTGTATATGTATTATGTTGTTACCTTGTTATGTTGTTAACTCGAAAAAAACAAAGTGGTAGTATTATACCTCCAAATAGCTTTACCCTGTACATACTGTTTATAAAATGCGTAATACTACAAAAAGGCGTGATATCCGTACAAAATTACCTTTTTTAAAAAAAAAGGTTAAAAAAGGCGCCAAGTACACGCATAGTAGTGTATATGTTGTTACCATACCTCGAAAAAATATAAGTAACAAGTGATAGACATAATCTTTATATCTCGAAAAATCTCGAAAAAATCTAAGCAGTAGTATCTTTATTTCCGAAAAATTATAACCCAAGTGATACACATCACAAAATTATGTTACCTTATCAAAAAGAAGAGTCGCGCTTCAAGTGATCTATTACAATTACACAAAAGAAACGATATCTCTTTAAATTACAGCGCCAATTACAGAGAGAACATATATATTGCCTCAAAAAATAATTGTTGCACTACTTTGAAAAATCTTTACATTGTGTCAATTAGAAAAGAATGTATGATAACAATTTTATAAGATTAAAAAATTTTATTTAAATTTTACAAGGGAATACAAGATATTTAAATACAAAGTTTACATGTGTATTTTTTAGTGGTCACAAAAAATTACAGAGGTAACAGTACAAAATAAAAATATTTTATTAAAATACTTAATCCAACGAGGGAATACAATTTGTATTTAAATACAAAGTTTATACATGTATTTTTCAATAGAATAAAAGATTTAATCACAAAGAATTACAGAGGTAACAGTACAAAATAAAAATATTTTATTAAAATACATCAATTTTTCTTGTAAAAATACTTGGCGCTGCTAGACCTCGAAATTTTAAATAAATAAATAAACTTATCCTATACTTAATTATAAGCCGCATTATTCGCCGTTGTCACGCACACCCATATCTGCACTCGCTCGCACATACACACCACGCTGATAATCATTTTGTTACTCTCGTCGCATTCTTCTCTGAATTATTTTTATTTATTGTTGTCCTTATTTATTTAAAATTTCGAGGTCTAGCAGCGCCAAGTATTTTTACAAGAAAAATTGATGTATTTTAATAAAATATTTTTATTTTGTACTGTTACCTCTGTAATTCTTTGTGATTAAATTTTTTATTCTATTGAAAAATACATGTATAAACTTTGTATTTAAATACAAATTGTATTCCCTCGTTGGATTAAGTATTTTAATAAAATATTTTTATTTTGTACTGTTACCTCTGTAATTTTTTGTGACCACTAAAAAATACACATGTAAACTTTGTATTTAAATATCTTGTATTCCCTTGTAAAATTTAAATAAAATTTTTTAATCTTATAAAATTGTTATCATACATTCTTTTCTAATTGACACAATGTAAAGATTTTTCAAAGTAATGCAACAATTATTTTTTGAGGCAATATATATGTTCTCTCTGTAATTGGCGCTGTAATTTAAAGAGATATCGTTTCTTTTGTGTAATTGTAATAGATCATTCTACTTACGTAATTAAAACTATCAGGATGGACATGATGATTTATTATGTTTTTATGAATGCCAACAGATCATCCAGATATCCCTCAGCGTTCAGGAAAGATTAACGATATTGGCAAATTCGACGCCCTGTTCTTCGGGGTCCACTTCAAACAGGCCCACACGATGGATCCGATGTGCAGAATGTTACTGGAGCATATATATATGCTTACGAAGCCGTCGTTGACGCGGGAATTAATCCAAAGCAATTGCATGGGTCGCGAACCGGCGTTTTTGTGGGCGCGTGTTACTCAGAATCTGAAAAGACCTGGCTTTACGAAAAATCACAGGCACAGGTTAGTATCATGTCAGTATTAATGCGCGTCAGTATATTACGTAACAATAAATAGACGAGTTAAAAAGAATAGGGATTTACTTTGTCAATCTAAATTTGGGTGCAAAAGGAATTTCAAAGGTCAGAAATTTCACATTTCTGCGAAATTTATAATTACTCGCCTGCTTATTGCTAAAAATAGGATAGAAAAATGTAGGAGGCGAAGATGTTAGCAATTAAAGTAAAAAATTATTTTATATTCTTAATTTTCTTGTGATGATTAGGTAAATGGCTTTGGAATTACCGGGTGCAGCAGAGCTATGCTGGCAAATAGAATTTCCTACTGGTTAGGAGTGACTGGACCATCTTACGCTCTGGATTCCGCCTGTAGCTCGAGCTCGGTCGCGTTGCAGCACGCTTATCGGTGCTTGGAAGACGGCCAATGCGACTCCGCTATCGTGGGCGGATCGAATCTGTGCCTTCTTCCCTACGTATCATTGCAATTTTCTCGTCTCGGTACGATTTCTCGTCCTTGATTACGTTGCAACGTAAAAAAAAGAACTCACGTTTCCTTGTAAATATTTATTGTTAGCAGAGTCCTAAATAAAAAGAAAATTATACTAATATTAATTAGGTAATTACGTGCAAACGGTTTTGCATTAAAAATGCAATACGACTCCTTTTATTAGTTCTAATGTAAGTAATGTAAATAATGTAAGTAATATGTAAAGTATCAATAGTAAGGAGCATACATTACTGATATTTATAATATAAATCATACATATATATAGGATGTGATCCCATAAAAAATTAATAATATAACAATTCTAATAATAAGTCGAAAAGATAAAGTAAGATTTTTTAATAAAAAGTTTCGTTCTCAAGATAATCAATGAATGCCGTACAAAGAATTGAGAATATAATAGACGATTATTTTCGTATATTTTATGGTAATGATGATTGCAGGGACTTTGTCGCCTGATGGTCGCAGCAAAGTGTTCGATGCCGACGCGGATGGCTATGTTCGCAGTGAGACGATTTCCGTCATATATCTGCAGAAGGCGAAGAACGCAAAACGGATCTACGCCACGGTGGTCTGCGGCAAAACAAACTGCGATGGTTACAAGGAGCAGGGCATCACGTTCCCGTCGAGCCTGATGCAGGGCAACTTGCTGAAAGAGTGCTACGAGGATTGCGGCTTATCGCCGAACAATCTGTCCTATCTAGAATGTCACGGTACCGGCACTAAAGTCGGCGATCCCGAGGAGCTCAACGCGATTGAGAAAGTCATCTGCAAAGAGAGAACTGCGCCTTTGTTGATCGGTTCTGTTAAGTCGAATATGGGTCATTCCGAGCCCAGTAGCGGTCTGTGTCAAGTTATCAAGGTAACTCTTTTTTTTTTAAGAAATATCGCGTTTACAATGTTTGACAATATTAACAATCCTTTTGCAAATCTCTAGAAACAAGAAGGAATACTATATACATATATTGATTTACATTTTTAGACACACACGATAAACTATTTTAGTTGTGGATAATTCTTTCAGAGCTAGCAAAAAAAGTAGCTATATAAATCCCAATTTTAATTTAGCGATTAGCTTTCTGTTCTATTTCTTAAGTAATGTAGATAATTCTTTTAAATCCAAATTCACAGATTTGAATAAATTCAACAAGTTTTTGGATATTAAGATTCAAATTATTCGAATTTTTTAGATATTAATACTTCAATAATAAGATAAGTTGACGAATTAATTATTCAGGTACTCGAATTCTAGCAAATTGGCATTATATTTATAATTTCCACTAAAATCCTTTAATTTTTCCGGATTAAAACTAGCTAAAATTGTTACAAAAAACCGTCCAACGTTTATATCACGTTGTTGCGTATCAGTTCTTGTTCAAGTAGTTAAGCTAGTAAAGCAGGAACTACAAATGTATATACTGTAATAGCTTTGTTCTCGTCCGATTACTGAAGTCAAGCAACGTTGGGCAACGGTTAGTACTTGGATGTGACGTTGGCATCTAATTTTTTTGACGTAGAACTACGTCTTTCTCGGGGGGTATGGGGAAATTTGGGGGGCACGACTGCAACGTTTTTTTGCAACGTTTTCATGCAACGTTTTCTTTTTCTCGAAAAGTATTTAAAAAATATATACTTTATTATATTGGGATTTTCAGTCGTGACGTCACAAGGCCAAGATGGCTGGCCTATTCCTGAAAGTATTAAAGCTGTCATATGTAAACACATATAAAGCTTGTGTTTTTCATAAATAATTAATGAAATAACGGTGTTTGTAATAAAAAAAAGTGCGATGGGTGAACACCTAGAAGACAGAGGGGCAAGGTTTTCCCCTAGAGACACAAAAAATCGCGATTCTTGCTGTGCATTTGGCTGCAAAAGCTATGGATTAAAAAATACCTCTGTGCGATTCCACATGTTTCCACTTAAAGGAAAGTTCTATACTGAGAAAAAAGACATGTTTGAAAATATAGAGAAGATTGATGTTCGAAAAGAATGGGAGAGTTTTGAAAATAGCCAAACCAGAATTGATAACCAAAAAGTGGGCAGTGTGTTCTTCGTACTTTGACAGGAGTGACTAAAACGTTTTGCCTGGCAAGTCAATATGATAATAACTGAACAATAACAAGTAAAATATATTCACTAAATGTTAATAAGTAATATTAGTTATAATAAATTGTATACTAAATGTAGTATGTAAAAACAATTCACCGATTTTTTGAAGGCAAAAATATTTTAAACACTCCTGTTATCAATTAAAGTAATTTAAATCGACCGTAACTGGCAATATATAACATCTTTTACCGATATGAACATTGAAAAACCGTGAGCCAACTTTTTGTCAGATTTGCACAGCACATTTTCAGATCATCATCGAGACATTATTAATTTCGACAGTTAATGTAATTTCTAAATTAGATAGTTTAAATTTTTATTGCGAAAAAATATTACCCCAGCCAGGTTTTTTCGCAATAAAAATTTAAACTATCTAATTTAGAAATTACATTAACTGTCGAAATTAATAATGTCTCGATGATGATCTGAAAATGTGCTGTGCGAATCTGACAAAAAGTTGGCTCACGGTTTTTCAATGTTCATATCGGTAAAAGATGTTATATATTGCCAGTTACGGTCGATTTAAATTACTTTAATTGTTATTCTATTCACTGGCGAAATAAATTTATTATTCTACTCCTGTTATCAATTGAAGATTAATAATAACAAATAAAATTTTCACCCATCGCACTTTTTTTATCACAAACACCGTTATTTCATTAATTATTTATGAAAAACACAAGCTTTATATGTGTTTACATATGACAGCTCTAATACTTTCAGGAATAGGCCAGCCATCTTGGCCTTGTGACGTCACGACTGAAAATCCCAATAGTTTTGAAAAGCTTTCGATGTAAGTTAAATGTTTTCGGGGTTAATTTTTCGATACCGTTTTTTTTAAACATTCTCAAAAAGTATTAAAGGAAAATATACTTTATTATATAGTTTTTGAAAGCTCTCGATGTAAGCTAATTGTTTTTGCAATTTAATGAATAAATAAATGAATAAATGAATGGATGAATTGTTATCGATTGTCTGGAAACCGGTTTTATTAATTTTTCCAATTTTTCGGGAAATAATTGATTGAATCTCAAAAAATTATACATGAAGTAGAGGTAGAATTTCCCGGGGAGTGCTATAAAGTGTACTATTTTTTGTTACCGATCTTTTTGGAAACCGGTTCCGCATGACCGAATCTCAAAGAATTGTACATAAAGTAAGGGTTGAATTTCCCGGGGAGTGCTATAAAGTATATAATTTTTTTTACCGATCTTTTTGGAAACTGGTATCAGAAGTTTGACTTCGGGAAATAATTGATCAAATTTTAAAGAATTGTATATAAAACAGGGCTAAATTTTCCCAAGAAGTGCTATAAATTGTATACAGTTTTTCGTTACCGATCTTTTTGGGAACCGGTATTTTTTTGGAAATCGGTTACAAAATTTTTTCAATTTTTTAGGAAATAATTGAGTGAATCTCAAAGAATTGTATATGACGGAAATGAACTTCAATAGATAAAAAAGTAATATTTTTCAATTTATAGCATTTTAGAGAGAGAGAGAGAGAGGAGAGAGAGAGAGAGAGAGAGAGATTGATTGATTGATTGATTGAGCTTTATTAGCCTTCTCGGCTATTTTTTACATAAAATACTCTTAAATTAATTCCTCTACATGAGGTACAATATATTCTCTTAACCTACGTTTGAAAGGTTCAATTCTTTCGCATTGCTTAATTTCTATCGGTAGGGCGTTATACATATTCAAACCTTCATAAAATAGACTTTTCTGTGCGCTTCTCGTTCTGCGATATTGAATTCTAATATTCTCAGCTTGCCTTGTTTGCCGTCCACTCATATCTCCTACTATTTCTATCCTATTACTTAAATTTTTTGGCATTATGCTTCTTACTATCTTAAAAATAAAAATACATACATTATACATTAGCCTCTGTCTTACATTCATAAACTTAAGGGTTTGCAGCATCAATTCTACCTTTGTATATCGCGAGCATTGCAGTATGACTCTCATGGCACGGTTTTGTGCCACTTGCAGTCGATTCAGTTGCGTTTCACCCATACCTACTAACATCGTTGCGCAATATTCAAAGTGAGGAGCTATGATAGACTTATACACATACATCGAGTGTACACCGATATATCATTTCCTATTCTATTCAGAAAACTCACTTTTTTTCCTATTTTCTTTAACATATAATCACAGTGATCCTCCCAACGGAGTTTACTATCGATCATCACACCCAGATGTTTCGTTATCTCGACACGCTCGATTATAGTTCTATCTAAACTTTTTACTATTATGTCTGTTTTTATTTCCTTCCTTATACTTCTAACTATCATATATTTGGTCTTATCTGCATTCATTTTTAACATATTCACATTCATCCATTCTTCAAGTATACCGAGCACCATATTTAGTTTTATTTCTAATTCCTCACAACTTTCTCCTGTTACACTTGCGGTCGTGTCATCTGCAAATAATCTAAATATACTTCCCTCCGGACAGACTTTAACTATATCATTTATATACAAAATAAACAATAGAGGTCCTAATACGGATCCCTGTGGCACGCCATATACTGTCTCAATTATTTTAGAACATATATCATTGAATCTAACTTGCTGCTTTCTATTACTTAAATACGATATTATCCATTCCAGTACCACTCCTCTTATTCCATACTGATATAATTTTTCCACTAATCTTACCCTATTTATTGTCTCAAACGCTCTCCTGAGATCCAGGAATAACACCCCCACCATTTTTTTCTCCTCAATTATCAACTTCCATTCCTCGATAAAACTTTGGATTGCTGTCTCACACGACTGCTGTTTTCTAAATCCCGATTAATATTCGGTTATTATTTCATTGTCTTCTAGAAATTTATCCAACTGTTTTTTTACAACTAACTCTAATACTTTTTCATATATCGGTAACATATTAATCGGTCTATACTCACTCGCTTTTTTTGGTTTGTTTACCTTTGGTATCGGTATTATCGTGGATGTTTTCCATCCTTCTGGAAATTTACCTGTCCTAAGTGAATCATTTATTACCCCTACAAACTCATCTTTTATCACAGGTAGCACCATTTTCAGTATATCACTATTTATCCCTTCCTCTGTTTCGTTCTTTCGTGGTAGTTCCCTAACAATTTCTTCCAGATCACTTGCACTAATTGGCTCAAAATTTTCCATAATTCTCTTATTCTCAATTACATAAATAGGTCTCCTACCTGTGCCTTTTGTCCCCTTATTACTAATAGATTGCACAATGTTGCTAATACTTTTTACATAATATATATTAAATTTATCAGCTATATTGCATTCTTCTATGTCTTCTAATATTTCAAAATCTACATTATCGATATTCTCTGAACCCCTTTGCTCACCCTTAATTAATTCTTTCAAAGTTTTCCACATTTTTGTAGGATCACTCCTATTATTATCTATCATATTCTCATAATATTCCTTCTTTTTTGCCCTGATAAGTTTAACTACTGTATTTCTTTCATTCTTGAAAAATTCCCAGTCCTGTTCCTTACCTGAGTTTATTGCTCTACTGTGAGCTTCATCCCTTTTAACTGTTGCCATTCTTATTTCATCTGAATACCACTTTTTCCCTTCCCATACTCTCGGAATTTTAAACTTTTTCTTAGGTGCTAAAGTATCCAATACACTTACTATACTGTTAACAAATCTCTCAGCCCTAATACTTATATCTAGCCCTTGGCCTTGCTCAATTCTTTCTTCCATTATTCTAAGAAAATCATCTACATTAAATTTACTATAGTCCCTGCCTCTAAATTCTTTATCACTCTTTTTGTTCATATTAAATTCTACTTTTAGCCATGCATGGTCCGTTATTTTAGGTTTCTCATTCACTTGTACCTTTACTTCCTTATTTGAAAAAATTAAATCTATCATCGTTCGACTATCTTTTGTAACTCTCGTAGGACACTCAACGTATTGCTTCATCCCTAGGTTTTGCATCACCGTGTTAATAATTTCTTTGTATAAAATGAATCTACCATTATATCTATATTAAAGTCCCCTATCACTATACAGTCATACTTTATTATTAAATCTTCAATCGTATCTTCCAAAAATCTCACAAAATCGCCATTAGACGCACTCGGCGAATGATACACTACTGCTATCATACCTTTATACAAATTCTCTCTAATTTCTACCACCACGCATCAACAGTTTGACATTATCTTTTTCTTATCAACTATTCTAAATTTAATATCATCCCTAACATATAACAGTACTCCTCCTGTGTTTCTATTTTCAGCATCACATCTAACTATACTATACCCCGGTACATTGACCTCACTATCCTCAATTTCTACAGTCAATCTAGTCTCGGATAACGCTAGAATCGCAGGATTCACCCTCTTCATAATCTGATGTTGAATTTCATTCTTATGCGCCAAGAAGCTTTGTGCATTCTTGTGGCGAGAGAGAGAAAGAGAGAGAGAGAAAGAGAGAGAGAGAGAGAGATTGATTGATTGATTGATTGATTGATTGGTTTTATTTAAGCCATAGTCAAGACTTTAGGCTATTAGTGAATTAACAAATATAAATGTATAAACAAGATATAAACAGATATATAAACAAAATGCGAGACGCAGTATAATCGCTACCGATATACAATTAGCAGTAAATAAAATTAGAAAATAATAGCAAGCAGGTGATATGCATATGGCAGCGACCGAAAGCATGTGCATGCTCTCTCTCATAAGACGAGCAATGATCCCACACAAAAACGATTAATAGAATGAAAAGTATAACGTAATGACATGTAGCCGATTTGGATAATGTACACTGTAAAACTAAGAACTAACTCAACTTAAATAATAATGTGTATAATAAAAATAGAATATGATAAGGAGCAAGTAATACTAAAGAGAACTAAATAGTGTATATATAACTCAGAACTAAGGCGCAGCGCAATTTATAAACTAATACGAGGAAAGAAAGTACTAGAAGCTCAATGCCAGAAACAATATTATCCAATTTCGCGTGTAAGCAAGCTGATATGTCATGAAGGGAATTTGCATTACATAGAGCAATACGGATCAGAGAAGAATAGCGTGTTATTTTGCCGATTGACCGAAGACAAGGGATGAGCAGGTCAGACTCATTAGACGAGCTCAGCGAGATCAGAGTCAGAATCAATACGGATAACAGGTCCACCATCGGAATGCCTAACATATATCTGGCCATTCCTTACCCAGACATACTTATACGACCTCTCTTTAGCAATGCACTTGGCCCGTTGTAATATGTCATAAGTGCTCTTTGATAACAACTCATTTACATAGATGTTACGATCCGAGTTACCACCGCATACGTCTTTCCTTTTGAGTACACCCTTTGCCCGCTTCTTCGAAATGACCGTATCACGCACGGCGCTCGAGGACAGGGTAACAATAACCGAGCTCGAAGATGCAGCAACTGCGGAAGTCACTGACGGTGCCCTCTTGACAGCTCTGACAGCGAGAATATGGCATGATAAGTCCGGGACTTCTAATGCCTCTAACACATTCTTGGCGAGCTCAGATGGAGCAGCGGATAATGCCGATGGTAGACCAGATATAATCAACTCATTTCCACCATGAGTTTCCTGAAAAGACTGAGCAGATTTCGAGTCATGAATCTCACGAATAAGCTTAACATAATCATGCTCCAATTTAGCATTCTGAGTCTCCAACGCCGCGATTCTCTCGCCGTAATTTGTAATAATTTTCAGGAGCTCGGGTATTTGGTCAAGTTTTCGCGTGAGATCCGCGTTTAGCGACTCATGATGATCAATAAAAGCAGTAATTCTTTTGTCATGTTGTTCGATAAAAGCAGTAATTCTCTTGTCAGATTCATCAAGCCTGGCCGCGAATTTCTTGTCCGATTCGTCGAGTTTGAGCAGAATCAACTGAAGCAATGCATCAGTAGCCTGCGATTGTGCACCAGAAGGGGCAGCAGCCCCCGCGACCGGAGAAGCAGAGCTGCGGTGATCGGCAGATCGAGATATATGAGGATCGCTAGGCGTAAGCGGCATGACTGACAAACAAGCTCTGCAGCAGTCGCTAGCAGATTTAGTGGAAAGCTATGACTTGACGCAACCCGGGTAAAAAACGCGTTTGCACTCCACGCACGACTCGGATAAACCAGCTATTGCGTAATAGAACGAAAAGTGAAAAACACTTGGCACGTCATCTAATGCAGAACAAATAGTGGCAGAAATCAAAAGCAGCCAATCAGAGATCAAAATAAAAGTCAGTTCACATCGATCCGCGAGCACTGTGTTGCGTATAGATCGCACGAGATGTCGCAGAGATCAACCAGAGCAGCAAATCAACAGTCGCCTCGATAGCAGACAATAGCGTGACGATAAGAGTAGATCGGCAACGACGGGCGCATGCGCAGCTGAGATCAACGTCTTCCACGGGAACAGCCAAGAGTTAGGTTAGATCGAAACGATTACACTTGCCGTTGAAATGCTCTTAATTAGGTAGCAAGCACCAGAAAGATAACAATTGTGCATGACAAGCAGCAAAAGACATGCCAATACCTGCAACAAAATGGCCCGAAGGCAGCTTACGGCAGAAAAAGATATACTTGAAGCAGGAGCAAAGAAAATATACACGCAATGTTACTTACAGAGAGAGAGAGAGAGAGAGAGAGAGAGGAGAGGGAGAGGGAGAGGGAGAGGGAGAGGGAGAGGGAGAGGGAGAGGGAAAGGGAGAGGGAGAGGGAGAGGGAGAGGGAGAGAGAGAGAGGGAGAGAGAGAGGGAGAGAGAGAGAGGGAGAGAGAGAGGGAGAGGGAGAGGGGAGAGAGAGAGAGAGAGAGAGAGAGAGAGAGAGAGAGAGAGAGAGAGAGAGAGAGAGAGAGAGAGAGAGAGAGAGAGAGAGAGAGAGAGAGAGAGAGAGAGAGAGAGAGAGAGATTGATTTTATTTATGCCCTAGTCAAGACTTTAGGCAAATCATGAATAACAAATAAATGAACATATATAACTAAATATAAAAAACAAAGTAATGTTCAGAGAACAGTATAATAGCCGCGGATGTACAATATGCAGTATATATAAAAAATAGAAATACAGGAGATACACCCCCAGCGAAGGACGCAATAGGTCAAAATAGAAAATGAAATATAGTATTAAAGCATGCTACTCGTCCTCCGCGAAGGATGCTAGAGGAAGCAATACGTACATACCTAGACGATCTCACAGGCAAAACAACAAACAAAATTATAGCATAAGAATTAAAATGTAGCTTAACTTACTTAATGTATGTACAGTGAGTTGACACCCTTAAACTAAATTGCACTTAGGAGGAAGAGAGGCCCACGGTAGAACTCAGAGCCAGTTCTAGCGAGAAGAGATGATCGTGGAGCTTTCTCTTAAATATGGCTATGGACGACGAAGACACCACGTCGTTAGGAAGCGAGTTCCACAAGTAAATGCCTGCGAGGTGGAAAGACTTGCGATACGTCTCAGTTCTATGAATAGGAACATGATAAGTGTGTGGTAGTGCTAAACGTGACGATGTTCTGATCGAGGAATCAGGATGGATGAAAATTTCGGAAAGATACTTAGGAGACATGTCATGAGCAATCTTGAACATTTCTATCCCGAGAAAGTATAAACGCCTATTTTCAACCGACAGCCACCCGAGTCGATGTCGGTAGGGCGTGATGTGTTCGTCTCGCCTTAAATTAAAAATAAAACGAATCGCACAATTAATGAGTCTCTGAAGTCTGGTGTTAAGCTCGTTAGTCACGTCGTTGTAGACGAGAGAGCAGTAATCCAACAAGGGCCAGATCAAAGAGGTCACAAGTTTTACGCGTAGATTATGTGATAAGGAGTTCTTATGGAATTTTAGTTTGTGTAGCGTAAAGTGAACTCTCTTTGAGATATGTGTGACATGGCTTTGCCAAGATAAATCAGCACTCATGAAAACTCCCAGGTTTCGCGTCTCACTAACAAATGGAATGGAAGTGCCATTAACAGAAATGAGAGGAAGATCATTGAGATTTATTTGCCGAACGTGATGCCTGCTACCAAGTATCAAAACCTTAGATTTACTGAGGTTAAGAGATAATCCATTAGTTGCAGCAAATTGGGAAATAACTCCCACATCATACGCCACAAGCTGTAATGCAATATTCAGTTGACTAAGGAGACATCTACGATAGATTTGCGTATCGTCGGCAAATATCATGTGCTCAGTGAACCTGAGGAGGGCACCGATATCATTAATGAACAGGGAGAAGAGGAGCGGTCCCAAAACTGATCCCTGCGGAACATTAGAAGTGACGTACAGCCAATCAGATAGCTCCCCGTCCAGATCGACAACAGCTTGAGAGCGGCCCGTAAGGTACGAATGAATTAATCTAAGGGCCAGATCAGAAAACCCCAATTTCCTTAGTTTGGAAAGGAGTAGAAAATGGCAGACGGTGTCAAATGCTTTGCTGAAATCAAATAGGACAAGAATCAATACCTCACCCACGTCAACGCCACTCTTGACATCGTGAAATAGTCTAAGAAGGGCAGACTGGGTAGAATAACCCTTACGATAACCTGATTGTCGATCGTCGAGAATATTATGGGAATTAATAAATTCCACGATTTGGCTGTGCAAAATTTTTTCGAATAACTTGGAGAGTTCGCATAGATTGGCTATAGGCCTAGTGTCCGAAGGGGAGGTAGGTGTTTTTACCTTGGACAGTGGGCGCAATATGGCACGTTTCCACATCGTTGGAAAATAAGCTAGTTTGAGACAACAATTGAAAAATGAAACTAGAAGATTGCCAATATGAGGCAAGGCCAAGGCAATGGCGTGCAGTGGTAGCTGGTCGCAACCCGAGGCAAGAGAAGCGGAAGAGGAAACCATTAAAGAACATAGATTTTCATGTGTTATCTGTGAAAAACTAAAAAGTGGTTCGTTGGGCTCTATAGACAAAATGATATCGAAAAATTGTGATTGAGAACAGGAAGGATAACGATTGGAGATAGAGGCATAATGAGCGTTCAGAAGATCACGAGAAAAGAAGTTAAGTGGTGAAGAGAGAGGTGATTCGATGAGACCAAGATTAGCAAGCTCACGCCACATTTTGGAAGGATCAGAAATAGTACTCAGTCTCTCCATATTGAAGTGCTCTCTGGCTCTCAAGTCGAGCGTGAGTTCGCTCCTGAATAGCCTGTAAATATTGAAATCGAGAATGTTGCCAGATCTTCGCGCGATATTATAAAGCCGGTTGCGATATCGAATTCTGGAAGTGAGAGCATCAGTAAGCCAAGGCGCCGACGGACGGGTTACGCGAAAAGTGTGGATGGGAGCATGAAGGTCAAGGCTGGCAATGACATCTTTGGTGTTGTATTCAAGAAGCTGTCTATATCAGGCTCATCAAGATTCATTTGGCCAAAATCATTTGGGAAAGATGAAGACAACATGGAAGTGAGAGTTTGAATGAATTTTTGCTCATCGAAGTTCTTATAACTGCGTCGAACAAGGGTACGATTAATAAAGGACGGAAGTTTGAATGAATAAGTTAACTCAATAAGATCGTGACCATTAATGAAGGGAGCATCCGACTTGCGAAACGATGAGACTTTATCCAAATTGTCGACTATAAAAACATCCAACCATGTGTTATATGGGATGGCCGGGGTAACTCACATTAACAACACTATACGTAATTGAATACTCGTTCTTTATTCGCGTGTTTACTGCTCACGGTCTCGTGTGTTAATGCCGCCTTTCGTTACTCTCGCAACGCCATCTCACGCTTACTAGCTCACATACCTTTTAGGGCTTATACATATGTAACATCCTCCCTTTTCTCAGAATAAACGTTTACCTTATAATCTATATTACGGTTGTGCCTTAACGTAAAGTCTTTGATAATAAGTAATACAATTGCCAATTGCTTGAAACCTACTCCATTATATAATCCTTTGAGTGATTCGGTAACTTTCTGTCTCGTACAGGCCTATTTTGCGCTACACTAAGATCAGCACTTGGTTCTGACTTCGTTGCAACAACAGAATCCTCCCGCGACTCCGATTCGGTTTTCACTTTGATATTTTGCTCCGATATTATTTCAACATCATCGTCAAATTCGCTAGGCCCTGCACGGTTAAACTTCTTGACATGTGCTACATTTCGTTTAAACATCTTTCCATCCGCATTTTTAATCGTTACATTATCACCGGCTCTATCAACTACCTCGTACTTAACGCTTTCATACTCCGGACTTAATTTATCTCGCTTTATCGCTTTTAATAGAACAATATCACCTAATTTCAAATCACTTTCTTTGGCATTGTTTCGCAAATCGTATCGCTCTTTACTTTTAAGCTTTTTCCACGCATCCCTATCTCTAATAGCTTCATCTAGATTATTTCTGATCCCTCGCAATTCTGGCATTTTAGTTTTTATCTTTCGACCGAACATTAGTTTCGCTGGCAAAACCCCTGTCGATGCTTGTGGAGATGAGCGATACATAAGTAGATAGTCTAATATCTCTTGTTTCCAGTCTTTTCGTTCGAGCTGTGCAATCTTTATGCGTTTAATAAGACTGCGATTTTGTCTTTCGACTTCCCCATTCGCTTGGGGCCAGTACGGCGCTACATGAATAAGTTTAATACCGCACCTAGACATGTATTCCTGCATTTCTTCACTCACTAATTGTTTCCCGTTATCAGATATTAACCTATTCGGATAACCATATCTCGCAAATATATGTTTCAATCTATTAATAATCGCTGCCGACGTAATTGATTGCATTATCTCTATTTCGTAAAACTTACTGTAATAATCAATAATCACGAATATGAAATCTCCGGAAGGCAAAGGCCCAAGGATATCCATCGCTAAACATTCCCACGAACTATCCGGTAGCGCGTTTGGTTTCAACGGTGAGATATTAGCTGTCTTTTGCACTATTTGGCAGCTCTCGCACGTTTTTACAAAGTTTTCCGCGTCTTTATCGATTCCTGTCCACCAAACTTTACTCCTTAGCCTATCCTTCATCGCAACAATACCAGGATGTCCCTCATGCGCTATTGATAATACTCGCTTTTTTAGTTTTTCGGGTACGACAATTCTCGTTCCCCGTAACACAACATTATTGTACACACAAAGTTCATCTTTAATTGCTTTTATCCGCGTACTGGATAACGAATCCCAGTTTCCTGTTGCAATCGCTTGCCTAACTTCACCTAACCACGAATCTTCGCGCGATTTTACTTCCACTTCTTCAATAAACATTGCTCTTGGCACACTCTCTTTTGCAACCCACGCGATAAACAATTCGTCCTCACACTTACTTTTCTCCCCCTCGTTATTACCTGTTTTTAATAAACGAGATAACGGATCTGCAATATTACTCTTTCCACTTTCGTATATCACTTTGTATTTAAACATTTGAAGTCTTAGCACCCACCTCTCTATGCGGCTGCATGGCTTTGACCTTGGTGCAAATATACATTCTAAGGCTTTATGGTCCGTGACCAATTCAAACTTAATACCAAAAAGCCAATATTTGAATCTTTCACACGCATAGACCAGTGCTAAAGCTTCCTTTTCCGTCTGTGAATATCTTCTCTCATAATCGGTTAGACTTCGACTCGCAAAACTTATAATTCGCCATTGTCGATCTTGTTCCTGTGCTAAAACACAACCTATACCTACCGGGCTAGCGTCTGCAACTACTCTAGTTCTCGCATCCGGATTATAAATACCTAGCGTTTCTGCATCCATCAGCTTATCTTTCAGCATCTGAAATGCAATTTTCTGTGGTTCACCCCACACGAATGGTTCGCTCTTTCGCGTAAGCCTTCTTAAAGGTTCGCTAATTGTCGCCATATTTGGAATAAACGCTGCGCAAAAATTGACCAACCCCAGGAAACTTCTGACTTCTTCTGGCGTTTCGGGTTCTCTGAAATTCTGTACTGACTCGACTTTCGATCGCATTAACCGATAACCTGACCCGTTTAAAACCCCAAAAATTCAATTTCCTTAACCGCAAAAACGCATTTATTTTTATTAAGCGTCAAACCTTTCTCTAAGAGTCTGTCAAGTACTTTCTGAAGTTTCCGATTATGATTTTCTAAATTCTTTCCATAAATCACAATATCGTCTGCGCTATTTATTACTCCCTCCAGATCTCGTAAAATCTCTTCCAATATCTCTTGAAAAATTTCCGGCGCACAGGTTAAACCGAAAACTAACCTCTTAAATCTAAATAGACCACAATCCGTACTAAACGTAGTAATACTTCGCGTATTTTCCTCAAGCTCAATTTGATTAAACGCTCCCCAAATATCTAACTTTGAAAAACACTTAGCGCCTCTTACTTTATCAAGTAGTTCTACAAATACAGGTAACGGGCTTCGTTGACGAGTTATTGCCTCGTTTACTTCACGTAAATCTAAACAAAGACGTATTTCCCCCGATCTTTTAACTATCGGTACTATTGGCGATACCCGAGGCGTCGGCCCTTTTACTCTTTCGATAATATCATCACGCAACAGTTTCTCTATCTCTTGTTTAACTAAATCACGCATTTTATAAGGCAATCTTCTTCGCGGCTGAGCAACCGGTTTCACCGAACTATTTATCGGAATTTTAAGCTGAAAATCTTTCAACTTCCCTATACCCTCGAAAAGTTTATTATCTAGCTTAACGTCACCTTTAATGTTCTCAATCTGATTAATTTGTAAGTGTACTCCGACATCTAAAATACTTAACTCTTTTGCCGTTTGAATACCTAAGAGCGGTTGTCCTTTACCTCGGAACACTTTAAAAATTGCCCATGCGGTTTTACTACCGATCTTTATCTCACACTCAAATTCACCGAAAATCTCTAATCCGTCTTTCTTCCCGTATGGAAATGCGGTCTTATTAACCTTACGCGATACACATTTTATTCCTTTTGACTTTAATGATTCCCATGTATTTTCGTCCATAATATTACATCGAGATCCCGAGTCAACTAGAAGATCAATTTCTATTCCCCCTACGCTCGCTGATATTACCTCTCCGTGTTCTAATACGCATATCTTATCTCTTAAGGCGAACGCATATTCGTCGTCGTCTCTTTCCACGGCGTCGCCATCTAGCTGCTTCACCGTAGTTGACTTTCTTCCCTCCTTGTTGGCGCTGCTGTTCGTCTTGATTTCCTTCTTGTCCTGCTTGTCCGAACCATCGCCATGTTTGTCTGCTCGATCTCGATATGTTCTGCACATCGCTGCGAAATGACCCTTTTTACTGCACTTCGTACACTCCTTATTTCTAGCCGGACATTTCTCGTCTGATTGTGCATGTCCTCGATAACCGCATCTGTAGCACTTAATACCACTGGAACTGGAACTGTCTGATTTTCCTCGTGCGTTCTCCCTCTTTGTCGTAATCCGCGCCACTACGTTATTTCCTATAGCTTTTGTCTGAACCGATGCCGTCTCGAACGCCTGTGCAATCTCCATCGCTTCTTTCAGTTCGATGTCACCCTTTTCTAATATACGCTTCCTCACTTCCATTGAACGACCTTTCTCAATAATTTGATCGCAAATGTGTCCATAGAAGCGAATCTGCAATACTTTGCTTGCTGACGCAAACGTGTTACAAATTGACCGACCGTTTCGTCTTCTTTCTGCACCATATTTCTAAAAATGTGTCGCTCGTACGTCGTGTTCAATTTCGGCCTGAAGTAATCCGTTAGCACTTTCTTTGTCTTTTCGTACGGATCCTCATTCCCTATCACCACGTCGCAGTCTGGAATAGCGTAGAATATGTCTTGTAGATCCATCCCGCCATAATGTAAGAGCATGGCCTTCTTCCTTTGCGTCTCGGTTATATTTTTACTCAGCAGAAAAAGCTCGAAGCCTCTGAGCCATCTCTCCCATCTTGGATATATGCCGTGTTGGTCCTCGTTCGGATTAAACGCTGCAATACTCGACTCGCCTGCCATGACGTCGTTTTTAGTTTTTCCTCGTCGCCAATGTTATATGGGATGGCCGGGGTAACTCACATTAACAACACTATACGTAATTGAATACTCGTTCTTTATTCGCGTGTTTACTGCTCACAGTCTCGTGTGTTAATGCCGCCTTTCGTTACTCTCGCAACGCCATCTCACGCTTACTAGCTCACATACCTTTTAGGGCTTATACATATGTAACACCATGAATTAGAAGAGTGAGTATAAAAAGTCGATTGTGACTCGACAATATTAAGCGACAATTGAGAAACTATACTCCTAAGGTGAATAGATTCGTAAGATGAAGCAAGTAGATTGCAGTTTAGGTCGCCCGTAATGATAATGTTTTTATAATTATGCATAAAAGTGGTAAGGGTGTCGACATATTTACTGAAGTTACTACCTCTCGGTCTACGATACATAGATGTGAATAAAAGAGGTCCGCCTGCACTGCATCGAATGTCAAGAATGAGAAACTCAGGCTCATTTGAGAAGGCGGAAGGCGACGACGCTAAAACTCGCGCACGCAACGAATCGTGAATATAACAAGCTACTCCACCCCCCTCCCTGCCCTCCCTATCGGCCCGTAACAAATAGTATCCGGGGATACGCACTAAATCGTCCGAAATGTGTGAGTGAAGCCAGGTCTCAGAAATTGAAATGACGTGAAGAAAATTAGACGCTAAGAAGGCTTGGATTGACTCTAGATGGGCAGGAAGGGAGCTGGTGTTGAAGCAACTTTGATGCGATCGCACGAAGCAGGAGGAATGACATCCGCCCCAGCAGGTCATTTAAGCTCAGCTAGATCAGCCTCGGAGGCTATCGAAATTGGAGGCAGACCGTGGTCCCTGCGGACAAAAATTCGTCCGTCCCTGCTCCATACATATTTATAGGACAACTGCCTTGCCCTGACTCTTGTTCGACGTAACAAATTGTAAGTGTCCGCAGGAAGGAGTTCATTAACATAAATATGGCCAGAAATGTTTTTAGAAAAAACATTGCTGACGGTGAGTCGGCGTCTGCGGCGCATAACCCGTAGAATATAGTCTGAAATCTCTCGCGACTTAAGTGCAACTATGATCGATCTCGTGCTTACAACGAAGTCAGCAGGAAGATCAGAGGCAGAAACAGAGGCAGGGGCCCCGTCGTGCGCCATGGACGCATTTCTCTGCCCTACATCACGAATCTCGAGAACGTCGGACGCGAGCTGAGAAACGCCGAGCGCTCGAAAAATTTTGGCGACAAGCTCACCAGGCGCATCAGTGAAGATACATGGAATGCTAGATATAATAATATCCGACGTTCGAGAGACACGCGATGCAGAAGACGACTCACAATCGGCCCGCTGGGAGCCGACCAATCGCGACCCCCGAGTCTCCAACTCCGCAATTCGATCACCATGGTCCGCTACAACCTTCAGAACCTCGGGTATTTGGTCCAGCTTCAGCGCAACATCAGCATTCACAGACTCCTGATGGCTGATGAAGGCAGCAATCCTCCTATCGGACTCGTCCAACCTTGCAGTGATCTTCCGATCAGACTCATCAAACCTAGCGGCAAGTCTCTTCTCCGACTCGTCCAGCCTGGACAAGATCGACCGCAGCAGAGCATCGGTAGATGGAGACTGCGCGCGTGAAGCAGCCGATTCTCCGCTTGAAAAATCAAAGGAGTGCACACTCGGATCGATGACTGGTGTAAGAGGTGTCTCAAGTGAGGCTGCAAGAGATCTGCAGCACGCCTCTGCATACTTGCATACAGAATAGGATTTTACGCAGCCAGGGTGGAACACTCTCCTACACTTCTCGCACTCGAGAAATTGATTGACAACCGGTTTCTTGCATCTAACACACACACGCGGATCCATGCTCAACATATAAAGCCCACGTCACACGATGCAGCCCGGACGCTTGTCCAAGAATCAACCAGCAGCGCACGCGCACCAAAGGACGGCCGCAGAGCCCAGCCAACAGAAGCACCGCAAGCACACCAACTCACGCCCCCTCGATCAACGCGCGCCACATGCAGCACAAGCAGTAGAGTGTAGAAGGTGCAAGTGAGGAAGCGCACATGCAAAAGATCCTCGCCACTCGCAATCGAGGTTAGGAAACAGGCAGCCTATCTCAAGCAGAATAAATCGAACAAGGAGACAAGTCTCAATGATTCGACTAAATGCCAACGATAAGCAGCCAAAAGCCTGCCTGCGCCTACAACAAAAAGGCCCGGAGGCAGCTCACAGCAGAGAATTGTCCTCTTATGAAGCGGGAGCGACAGAACAGACGTGCACGAATACTCACAGAGAGAGAGAGAGAGAGAGAGAGAGAGAGAGAGAGAGAGAGAGAGAGAGAGAGAGAGAGAGATTGATTAATTGATTGATTGATATTTATTATGCCATAGTCAAGACTTTAGGCAATTAATGAATGATATAATAGGATAATACAATAATAATAATAGGATGATACACGTGATGTAAACAACAGCAAAATATAAAAGACAGAAGTTGATATGAGTTAGAAACTAAGAAAGATACAAGACGCAGTGTGATAGCTACCAGCAAAGCAGCAAGCAAAAATGGAAACAATGAAAATAATAACGTTTGATATCGCGAAAGAATAATAATATTATTTCCATTCCTAATTAATGCTTCCTTACATAGTATAAAACTAAATAAGTCGAATGAAACGTGCTTAAACATACGTATTCATTATGATTATGTTACATCACATACGCAGAGTTTATTGGACAAATATAAATTAACTGAAGTACTGTTGAAGAATCATGTATCGACGAAAATTCCGTCGTTGTGCTCTCTCGAAACAAAAGAACATGAATAGTGTAACCACATGAACTAGAACTGTGTAGAACATTCTTAAGCCTGAGGCGATTACCAAGTTAAACATTAAGTAAAAAAGCTTATCGTAGTATTATAATCATTAACTTGATGCTTTGTATAGTAGTGAAAAGAAAGGCTTGCATGTGCCGTCACGAATGACAAGAATAACGAGATCATCAAAAATATGTGAGTAATAGGTCACAGGAGCTCAGTCAAATCAGCCTCCGAAGTTATCGGTATAGGAGGCTGACCATGATCCCTGCGGACAAAGATCTGACCGTTCCTGCTCCACACATGCTTAAATGAAGACTGTTTTGCCTTGATTCTAGTTCGACGTAACAGCTTGTAAGTATCGGTCGGAAGTAGCTCGTTTACAAAAATGTTGCCCGGGAAATTCTTCGAGAAAACATCGTCTACCGTTAGCCGGCGTCTGCCACGCATTACTTTAAGAATATAATCCCGAATCTCACGCGACTTGAGTGCCACAATCACTGACTTTTTGCGACTAGTTGCGTCAACTCGAAGATCAGTAGCCGAGACAGAACCCATCGCTTCATCGCCCGTCACCGGCACATCACGCATCACCACATCACGGGTTTCAAGAACGTCAGAGACCAGCTGAGGGGTACCGAGCGCCTTAAAAACGCTCTCTGCCACCTCACCGGACGTATGAGTAAAAGAACTTGGAATACCTGAGATAATAATGTCAGACGCTCCAGAGACCCGCGATGCGGCAGACGACTCGCGATCAACCGGTTGAGGGCTCAGCAGCCGTACGCTCCGAGCCTCCAGCACCGCAATTCTTTCACTAAAGCTCTCGACGATTTTTAGAGCATCTGGCATTCGATTCAGTTTACGCGCAAAATCCGCATTTAGTGCCTCCTGACGATTGATAAAAGATGTGAACATCTCGAATACGACTGCGATTGAACACCAGGAGAGGCGACGCCCACCGCACCCCGCGGGGCAGAGCCCCGGTGATCCGCAGAACAATGCGTATCCATAGGCGTGAGAGGCATAGTTGACAGCTGAGTTATACAGCACTCACTATCGATTGCCGAGATAGATCGTGCACAAATCAGTACGTCCAGATGGTCCAGATCGCCACAGATGTCAACATGCACAAGTGTCAGGCACGGAGATAGCGAGGCGCAGAGAAAAGACCAGAGAAGCAGAAACCAGGAGCATGCGCAGTAAAGCAGATTCCTGCCAGACCCGAGTTCAGCCAGTTTGAGGTTAGAAATAGTATAATTTTTCCACGGAAATATCGGGCTATCAGGTTGCACGGAAAGAAAGACTTAATGTCAGTCTTAACGAGCAGCAAAAAACACGCTCAAGCCTAGAACAAAACAGCCCGAAGGCAGCTTACGGCAGAAATGCAGTTGAAAGAATACAGAGCAAGAACACAGCGTGACACAACCAAGACTTACGAGAGAGAGAGAGAGAGATTTGATTTGATTTGATTTAATAATATGCTCAAGCAAGGCTAAAGGGCAAAAAATGATACAGTAATGTAGTACAAAGAAATACACATGCTCTCGCTCGCATAGGAGACTAACAACTTAACTATGGAGTGTAATATGTACAATGCGATAATAACTAACGCAACTTCCAGTTATATACGCAGTATAGTTATAACAAAGAACCAACATAAAATGATACAGTAATGCAGTACAAAGAAATACGCATGCTCTCGCTCGCATGGGAGACTAACAACTTAACTATGGAGTGTAATATGTACAATACGATAATAACTAACGCAACTACCAGTTATATACGCAGTATAGTTATAACAAAGAACCAACAAACAGGAGTACAGGAGAAAACAGAAGACATAAGTAAGAATAGTTACCCAGTTTCTCGAGCAAGCAGAAATGTCTTGAGAAGATTTTTAAAGGTAGGAAATGATGAAGTAGAGGTGATATTAACAGGAAGTGAGTGCCAGAAATAAATAGTAGAAAGATAAAATGAGTTTCTGTAGGTAGTTGTTCTATGTGAAGAAATATGAAATGTATGAGATGCATGAGGAAGGCGGTCAGATCTCCTCAAGAGCGGATCAAGCAACGTGAAATTTTCTCGCAAGTAAGAAGGGGAGCACATATGAAGTATGCGATACATTTGACAACCAAGAAAATATAATCTTCTGTTTTCAACTGAGAGCCAACCTAATTGGCGTCTATACGGAGTAATATGTTCATCTCTCTTGAGATCGAAGATGAAGCGGATGCAACAATTTACGAGTCTCTGTAATAAGGTATTTAACTCACCACTTAAGCCATGATAGACCAAACAACAATAATCGATGTGTGGCATAATTAGGGCTAATACCAGCCTTATCCTTAACCTCGTAGAAAGAGAATTTCTATTAAACTTGAGTTTATGCAAAGAAAAATGAACTTTTTGTGAGATGTGTAGGATGTGTTTCCTCCAGGACAGGTTGGACGTAAAAATTACACCTAAATTCCTGACTTCATTGACAAAGGGTAAAGGTGTTTGGTCAACAATGACAGGTGGTAAGCCATGGCAGTCAATATCATTAACATAAGAATGACTGCCAAAAATTATCACCTTAGATTTCGCAGGATTAAGTTTGAGACCGTTCAAGTTTGCATAGTTAAAAATAGCGTTCGCATCAGTAGAAATCATTTTAAGACCAAGGAGAATGTCAGCACGAGAACATTGAAGATATATTTGTATATTGTCAGCAAAAAGCATATGATACACAAACGACAGAAAACCGCCTATATCGTTAATATATAAAGCAAACAGAAGAGGACCAAGAACAGAACCTTGAGGGACACCAGACGAAGTGAACAACCATTCCGAGAAATTACCTTCATCATCAATCACAGCCTGAGAGCGGCCAGTGAGATAGGAGAATATCCACACAAGGACCTCATCAGAGAATTCCAATTCTTTCAACTTCATAAGTAAACGAAGATGTGGAACAGTATCAAAGGCTTTACTAAAGTCAAAGAGAATCATAATTGTGATAAGCCTATCATCAATTCCCTTTTTTATGTCATCACAGACGCGTAAAAGTGCAGACTGCGTGCTGTAGCCTGAACGATACGCAGACTGTCTCGGATTCAAAAGATTATGCTTGTTTAAATAGTCAGTAATCTGTGAAGCCACTATTCGTTCAAGGATTTTGGACATTTCAGGAAGGTTAGCAATAGGACGAGTATCAGATGGAGACAGAGGAGTACGAATTTTCGAGAGAGGACGGATCACCGCACGCTTCCATAGTGAAGGAAATACAGAGGATTGAAGTGAACAATTAAGCAGTGAAGTGAGCCATTCAGAAATGACAGGCCAGGCTATGCGGAGAACGTAAAGCGGAATGCCGTCTTGGCCAGATGCGAAAGAATGAAGAGGTTTATTTATAATAAGTTTGTATACATCATCAGGCTGAATAGTAGAGAAAGAAAACCTTGAACATTGAGAAGGACTGGAAATTAAAGCAATGGCCGACATAAAATTGATGTACGAGCAACGTGATGAAGTGTTAGATACAGAGACGTAATATGAATTCAGTTGATCTGGTGAGAAAAAACGGAGAGGAGAAACCGACGTAGACTTGACAAGCCCAAGACGAGCAAGTTCCCTCCACAATTTAGCAGAGTCGGTTAAATTAGTAAGGGAGGCAAAGTGAAAATCACTCTTGGCACGCTTGATATCAGTGTTAAGCTGATTGCGAAAATGTCGGTATCTAACATAGCCAAGAAGACTATTGGAACGTTTGGCTTGCTTATAAAGCTGATTACGTGTACGAAGTCGGGATTTAAGTTCATCAGTGAGCCAACGAACAGGAGGCTTCCTAATCACTGATTTACGAACAGGAGCAAACACATCTAGCACATCAAGCAATATAGATGACAGACAAGAGCAAGCCTCATCAACGTCAGTCACATTCAAAATTTGAACATTGACAGCTATGGAATGAAGATGCTCAAGGAACGCAGAGGTATCAAGGTTCCTATAACTACGCCGCAGCATAGACTGCTCAGAGTCAAACGTACGAATTAGAGAGAATGACATTTCCAGCAAATCATGTCCCGCAATGAATGGACTCGAGGATTTAGTAAACGATAAGACTTTGTCACTGTCATCCACAACCAGTACATCCAACCACGAATCAGCAGTGGCAGTATGAAAAGTGGCATCAGAGTCGACTATATTTAAAGATAAGCTTAACATAAGTTCGCGTAAGTAGTTAGCCTCGAAACCACTCCTCAAAAGATTACAGTTAAGATCACCGCCAATGATGATGTTATTGTAAAGATGAGAAACAGCGGTAAGTGATTCAACGAAGTCATTAAAAAGGGCGCCCTTAGGTCTTCTATAGATTGACGCAAATAGCACTACTTCGTTACTTGGCAGACGAATCTCAGCTAAAAGAAATTCCGGAGCGTTTAACTCTGCCCTAGTGGAAGTAGCAATTAACTTGACTTTTATAGAGTTATGTATGTAGCAAGCAACTCCACCACCCATCCGTCCCACTCGATCATGACGGATTAGAAAATAACCATCCAGAGCCACAAGATCATCCGGCACACCCGCATGAAGCCACGTTTCTACTCAGGCGAAAGTAGGAGCAACAGGATAGACGTTCACGCTGTACTCACCGAGAGAGAGAGAGAGAGAGAGAGAGAGAGAGAGAGAGAGAGAGAGAGAGAGAGAGAGAGAGAGAGAGAGAGAGAGAGAGAGAGAGAGAGAGAGAGAGAGAGAGAGAGAGAGAGGGAGAGAGAGAGAGAGAGAGAGAGAGAGAGAGAGAGAGAGAGAGAGAGAGAGAGAGAGAGAGAGAGAGAGAGAGAGATTTATTATGCCCAAGCAAGGCTAAAGGGCAAATGTAATGAAGCATATACAATAATTGCAGCATTAAAGCAGTTAACAGTCTGGTAGTTACAGGAAGAAATACAATGCTCTCAATCAAGTGGCTACTTCAGGAAGCCATGCAGTTAACAATCACCAGCAAACATGGCAGTCGCAATTCAGTGCAACACAGCATAAAATTAGCATGACAATCCGTAGAATTAACATCATACACGAAGCCATCAATACGGCATAAAGCTACAAAAAATCTAGAACAGTAATAATGATAAGCTTAAACTAATGCACGCGCTATAAAGCAGCAAAATTTTTTAGAACATAGTACAGCACAAAATTAGCATAACAATCCGTAGAATTAACATTATACACAAGCTATCAATACTGCGTAATTAAAGCAACAAAAATTTATAGAACAGTAATAATGATAAGCTTAAACAACGCCCGCGCTATAAAGCAACAAAATTGTTTGTAGAACATGGTAATAAACTTAAGTTAACGCACAATAGAGTATCACAAAGCATAACTAATGTTCTCCAATGTAGTGGTAATAATAGCTTAACATAAGAGGCCGACGCGACGCACCATTACTATGAACGACCAAAACCACAATGCAGTATACTAGCATACTTAATGCAATTAATAGAAGTAACTTCATATACATATAGTGAACTTAAAGCTAACGCACTTATATATTAACGCACTATAATACATTCATATACGCAATGAACCTAAAGCTAACGCACTTATACTAACGCACTATAATACAATCAGTCAGATTCGGATGCCAACAGAAATAAACGAAGATGACTCTTAAACAACGCAATAGTCGATGCGGAAGTGACGCTGTCAGGGAGCGAGTGCCAGAAATAAACTGCAGAAATACCAAAGGAGTTTCTGTATGTTACCGTCCTGTGCGCGGGAACGTGGAAGGTCTGAGTCGAGGCAGTCAGACGCTCGGATCTCCTCAGTAATGGATCAGGTTCAGTGAAAAGCTCACGAAGGTAAGAGGGTGATCGCATATGTAGAATTCGATACATCTGGCAGCCCATAAAATACAGCCTCCTGTTTTCAACGCGAAGCCATCCCAACCGCTTCCTGTACGGCGTTATATGTTCGTCTCGTCTGAGATCGTAGATGAATCTTATACAACAGTTCAGCAGTTTCTGCAATTTAGTGTTAAGCTCACCAGTCATGCCATGGTACACTAAGCAGCAATAGTCAATGTGAGGTATTATCAGGGTGACAACTAGTTTTGTTCTTAACTCAGTCGAGAGAGAATTTCTGTTGAATTTGAGACTATACAGTGCATGATGGACCTTCTGAGAAATGTGGATGACGTGCTTCCTCCAAGAAAGATCGGACACGAGAATAACACCGAGGTTCCTAACTTCGCTCACAAAAGGTATTGGTATGCCATTTACCACTACCGGTTGTAAAAGATTCAGATTGATATTTCCAATGTTAGCCCTACTGCCAAATATAATGATCTTTGACTTGTTAGGATTAAGCTTGAGACCGTTTAATTCTGCATAATCGAAGATGGCCCTGGCATCCCTAGAAATCAGTTCAAGACCACGATTTATATTAGTCGGCGGACACGAGAGATAGGCTTGAACATCATCTGCAAACAGCATGTGATTCGTATGTTTCAAAACACGTTCGATATCGTTGATGTACAGAGAAAATAGTGGAGGACCAAGAACAGAGCCCTGCGGCACTCCAGATGACGTGAACAGCCACGCCGATATGTTACCAACGTCGTCTACCACCGCCTGGGATCGGCCAGTTAGGTAAGAGAAGAACCACATTCATCTGAGAACCCTAATTCCTTCAGCTTTATGCAAAGTTGAGGATGTGGGACAGTGTCGAATGCCTTGCTGAAATCGAAGAGAACCATTATAGTTACAAGGCCGTCATCAATCGCATGCCTGATATCGTCACAGACACGTAATAGAGCGGACTGAGTGTTATGGCCAGACCTGTAGGCAGACTGTCTAGGATTTAACAGATTGAATTCATCGAGATAATGTGTGATCTAAGAGGCAACAATCCTTTCGAAGAGCTTTGATAGTTCTGGGAGATTCGCTATCGGTCTCGTGTCCGATGGAGACTGTGGATTTTGTGTTTTCGAATGAGGGCGAATTATTGCTCGCTTCCATTCTGACGGGAATATAGAAGTTTCCAACGATCGGTTAAACAATGACGTAAGCGCCACGGAGACAACCGGCCAAGCAGTCCGCAGAACATACAGTGGAATACCGTCCGAGCCAGACGCATAAGAGTGTAGGGGTCCAGTATTGATAAGCTTATAGACGTCACTCGGTAGCACGACAGAGAATCTGAACTGCGGTCGTGATACCGGTCGAGGAATCAGGGCAACAGCAGCGACGAACTCAGCCTGTGAACACGGTAGTCGAGCCATGGAGACAGACGCGAAGTACATGTTAAGTTGATCGGGTGTGAAGAAGTGTAGCGGAGATACCTGTGTCTGCTTTACCAGACCAAGTCGTGCAAGTTCTCTCCAGAGTTTAGCCGAGTCAGTGATTTTGATAAGCGAGTTGTAATGGAATTCACTCTTAGCACGCTTGACGTCTACATTTAGTTGATTCCTGTAGTGCCTATAGGCGGTGTAGTGAAGTAAACAGCCTGAGCGCTTGGCCTGTTTGTACATTCTGTTACGGATACTAAGACACGTTTTGAGGTCCTCTGAGAGCCACCTCGTCGGTGGCCTCCGTACCGCAATTACACGCGCGGGGGCTTGAACATCTAGTGCCTCAATTATGGCGTCCGACAACGCAGCGCAAAGACCGTCCACACAGTGACCACCATCCGCATCAGTGATGGCCTGAATACGTTCTAAGTACCTAGGGTAGTTCATAATAGACCCAAGGCAACAACAGAACTCATCAGCATCAATATTCCTAAAGTCACATCGTGTAATAGAGCGCTTGGTATTAAAATCTGTGCCGAGTGAAAACTTTGCTTCTATTAGATCATGGCCAGCGATAAACGGACTATCAGATTTGGTCAGCTGTAGTATCTTGTCACTGTCATCCACAGCTAAAACGTCAAGCCACGAGTCAACAGTAGCTGTATGGTACGTAGCACCAGTATTTACTATGTTCATTGATATGCTGGATAATAGATCGCGCAAATGGTTGGCCTCGAAATCGGTGGACAAGAGGTTGCAATTCAAGTCACCTCCGATGATGATGCTTTTGTACATATGTGAAGCACACGTAAGTGTTTCAAAGAATTCATTTAGGAGAAGACCTTTGGGTCTTCTATAGACCGACGCGAATAGTATCGACTCGTTGTTGGGTAGACGAATCTCGATAATCAAATATTCAGGAGAATTGAAGTCAACTCTTGGAGAAACTGCTATAATCTTGGCCCTCAGTGAGTTGTGAATGAAGCAGGCGACGCCTCCACCTCGTCTACCCTCGCGATCATGACGAATAAGGAAATAGCCATCCAAGGCCACAAGTGCATCAGAGACATCTGAGTGCAGCCAGGTTTCAGACACCGAAATCACATGAACAGAGTTAGACGCAAACTGCATTCTGATTAAATCGATATGACCACGTAGTGAATTGGCGTTGAACTGAGCTACACAAAACCGTGATAAGTATAATTTTCCAAGATTGGTGGGATGCGATTTGTCGCCATCGTGGTCGAGTCAGACTAGTTTCGCGAGATCAGGTTCGGAATCAATGTTAATGATGGGTTCACCCTCTGAGAGTCTGACACAGATACGCCCACGTCTCATCCAAACAAATTTATATGACCTGTCTTTGGCCGCGCGCCTGGTCAACTGCAGCAGATCATATGTGACCCTGAATAGCATTTCATTTACATATATATAACGATTGCAATTGTTTGCACAGACCTCGTTTTGCTTTAGCCCTCGCCTCGCACACACCCTCGATAACACCTCATGCAGAACAGCACTGGAGGACAGGGTAACAGCGATTGAGCCAGTCTCGTCCGTTCGCGGGGGACGATCTCGACTCACCGCAGCGTGCGACTTCCGCACCATAGATCTGACATTTAACACGTGACATGAGAGATCCTTTATGTTCAGCACATCAAACACATTCTGGACTAACTCAGTCGGCGTGATCGGTAATGCTGCAGGCACTCCCGATATGACCAACTCGTTATCGACACTCTTCTCAGTCGTCGAAACCGACTGAGCAGATTTTAAGTTCCTGAGCTCACCGACTTCACGCTCCAGTGCCGAGACTGTCTGTTCAAGCTCAATAATGCGCTTGCTGTTTTGCGATACCGTGTCTGCAATTCGATTTAGATCATTAAGCTTGTCAGTTATCTCTATGTTAGTGCGCTGTTGACTTTCCATAAATTCAGTCAACCTATCATTCAGTCCCTGCAATAGTGCATTCGTTGTAGCTTGCAGGCTCGATTGAGTGCCGGAGTTAGCAGAAGAGGCCATATCTTTGAAATCAAACGATCTCGCGCTTTCCTCAGGTCCAGGTGTAAGAGGTGCGTCTAATGACATTAGTAGGGATTTACAGCATGTGTCGGCGTATTTAGTTACTGAAAACGACCGAACACAGCCGGGATGAAACACCCTTTTGCACTCACCGCACTCAATCGACCTGTTCGCAATTGGCTTTTTACATTTAGTGCATATAGGCTGCATGTGTAATTAGTATAGTTATTCGCGAAACTAGAGACTCGCCAGCCGGGCACAGAGTATCCAGATGCAGAACCACAGGCGCTCCTAGGTATGTCCAGATACACAGCCAATCAGATCATTCCCAGCCACCGAGACATAAGGCGCACGCGTATCAATAGTCCTCCACAGTGCGCTGCAGAACGAGCAAACAGGCGCATACGTAGTTCGTAGTTCGTCGACGTCTACAGCAAATGTCCAAGAAAGCACTCAAAAGTCAGGTTAGGATGCATGAATGTTCGTCATTCAAAAATAGGCGTAAGAATGACAAGCAGGCAGGAAAGTCAACAATCATTAGTGAAAGTAACAGAAGCCTTGCATGCCTGCAACAAAAATTCGCCCGAGGGCAGCTTGCGACAGAAAAATACTCAGGCGAAAGTAGGAGCAACAGAATAGACGTTCACGCCGTACTCACCGAGAGAGAGAGAGAGAGAGAGAGAGAGAGAGAGAGAGAGAGAGAGAGAGAGAGAGAGAGAGAGAGAGAGAGAGAGAGAGAGAGAGAGAGAGAGAGAGAGAGAGAGAGAGAGAGAGAGAGAGAGAGAGAGAGAGAGAGAGAGAGAGAGAGAGAGAGAGAGAGAGAGAGAGAGAGAGAGAGAGAGAGAGAGAGAGAGAGGAGAGAGAGAGAGAGAGAGAGAGAGAGAGAGAGAGAGAGAGAGAGAGAGAGAGAGAGAGAGAGAGAGAGAGAGAGAGAGAGAGAGAGAGAGAGAGAGAGAGAGAGAGAGAGAGAGAGAGAGAGAGAGAGAGAGAGAGAGAGAGAGAGAGAGAGAGAGAGAGAGAGAGAGAGAGAGAGAGAGAGAGAGAGAGAGAGAGAGAGAGAGAGAGAGAGAGAGAGAGAGAGAGAGAGAGAGAGAGAGAGAGAGAGAGAGAGAGAGAGAGAGAGAGAGAGAGACTATTTGTGTGTCTTATTTTACACATGTCCTTCGGGGCGAAGCCCGGGTAACCAGCTAGTAAAATTAAACTCATAAAAATTAAACTCATCGACACCATTCCTGAAAAATTAAACAAATTTTGGCACCGGTTTCCAGAAAATTGGTCTATTATAATAATGAGTGAGTAGTTTGTGTTGGATATAACAATCACACAGTAGTATGGCGCTAGAGTCACGATGCAGTTACCGACCGGATTCGGAAATATTGTCACTAGATTATAATTGTCTATGGCCGGGATTTTTGCATTCAGAGAGTCGAGTTTGCTTTCTATAACTTAGTTAAGTTCAGTTCTCTGCCAGTCGTCTCATGTATAAGTCGACGTTACGTAATAAACAGATCGAAACTGTGTGATATCAAAGTACGTGCAAATACGCGTAGATTTCTTAACCTGTCCCGTTTCAGCACACCACAACCAAGTGAAGGATACGGGAAATCTCAGTTCAACAGTTCACAGTCAAACAGACAAACATTAGAAAAATTTTGGAACCGGTTTCCCAAAAAATCGGTAATGATGCGGTTCTCAAAATACGTCTATGGCTTAAGTTAGAGTATCATGAGATAGTATACAAAATTTGGTTCTTCTAATTCGAAAACTGTAGATTTGCATAGCGGACAAACATACATATATATAACATACATATATATATAAATGAATGTATGTTTGTCCGCTATGCAAATCTACAGTTTTCGAATTAGAAGAACCAAATTTTGTATACTATCTCATGATACTCTAACTTAGGCCGTAGACGTATTTTGAGAACCGCATCATTACCGATTTTTTGGGAAACCGGTTCCAAAATTTTTCTAATGTTTGTCTGTTTGACTGCGAACTACTCACTCATTATTATAATAGACCAATTTTCTGGAAACCGGTGCCAAAATTTGTTTAATTTTTCAGGAATGGTGTCGATGAGTTTAATTTTTCATTAATGGACCGATTTTCTTGAAACCGGTGCCCAATTTTTTTTTTAAATTTTCAGACCGCAAAACACTCCTTTATAAATAAATCGATTTTCTTGAAAACGGGCCCAAAATTTATCCTAATTTTTCGGGATTGGTTTTATTTTTCACGAAAATGTTTTTTTGGGAAACCGGTTCCAAAATTTTTCTAATGTCTGTCTGTTTGGCTATTTGACTGCGAACTACTCATTCATTAATGGACCGATTTTCTGGAAACCGGTGCCAAAATTTGTTTAATTTTTCGGGGATAGTGTCGATGAAGAATAAATTGAATAAATTAATATATAAAAAAATATAAATAAAAATTTAAAAAAAAGGAGCCCTTATACAAAATTATCTAAAAAAGGTCCTTTTTTTCAAAAAAAATTTTTTGGGGGGTAAATATTACTATTCGGGGAAAACATCGTCTACTCTCTAATAAATTAGCCCGTAGAGGGTTTTGGGAAGGGGTCGAAGCAAAGGGAAAAGATCTGCTGGAAAAGAATGTTTATTAGCATCAGTTGCGTTTAGAATTTGATCAATTTAATTTGTGATATTATTATTCTATCACAGTTTTCAAATTAAAATAGCCAAAAGTATACTATCTCATGATACTCTAACTTAGACCGTAGAGAGTTTTGGGAAGGAGTCTGAGCCCGGGAACAAGGGTCTCCCAAAAATTGTTTTAAAAAAGTTCTTTTTAAAAAAAAAATTTTTTTGAGAGGGTAAATATTATTATTCGGGGAAAAGAAGGAAGAGCTTTTGAGCCCGCGCGAAGCGCGGGCGAAAAAGCTAGTAAAATATAAATGTTTTACTACAATTAACTCTTATAAATTTAACTTTGTCAAAATCCTCTTAAAATGAAAAAATTTCATTACTTATTTAAAATTTTCTAGAATCTTAATATCTAGTTGGATTTATCCAAATAGTAACAAATATAAATTTTATTTAGCCCTAATATTTTAAATCCTAATTAAAATTGGGACCAATATTGCAAGTATTCGAATATTTGACTAAAAAAAATAAACAGGAAATAGCTTTTAGGTTTATGGTATATTAATTCATTAAGCAACATTTACCGTAGGTAATAATAGCAATGGAAACCGGAATAATTCCACCTAATTTACATTACAACCGACCACAAGAAGGTTTGAAAGCTCTCGTAGATGGCAGGATCAAGGTCATCACCGAGCAGACACCATGGAATGGTGGTTACGTGGGTATTAATTCCTTCGGTTTTGGAGGTGCCAATTGCCACGTCATATTGAAATCTTATTCGAAAAAGAAGATCAACAATGGAGCACCATCTGATGATTTACCGAGACTCGTAACAGTATCTGGACGTACGGAGGACTCTATTAAAGTATTCTTAAACGATGTAAGTAAAAACTGACGAAGAATCAAGACGTTGAGAGAAAGATCATATAAAAATTAATTGATGTAAAACATAGAAAATGAATAAAATATATCAAGTCATATATTAATAGTGGAAAATTGGAAAATTTATATCTTTAAATATATACTTACACAAAGTTCGACAGATTTCTTTAAAGAAAAATTGACATAGAGCGAAATGTTCATAGAGACATTCCCTATCGATTGGATTTGTTATAGATTCATCCCTTATAGAAATTCAGTATTGCAAGTGATTTTTTGGCTAGTAATTAATCACTTAAAAGCACTATTAAAAGCACTGTTAAGAATGCTTTTAATAGTGCTTTTAAATGATTAATCACTAACCAAAAAATCACTGTTAAAAGTGCTTTTAATAGTGCTTTTAAATGATTAATCACTAGCCAAAAAATCACTAGCAGTATTAAATTTCTATAAGGGATGGAAAAATTTATTTTTATCTTTTCGTAGATCGAAAGACATCCGGTAGATATTAAATATATCCGCTTGCTGCATGACATTCACTCTGAGAATATCCAAGGGCATCTGTATCGAGGCTACACAATAATCGGCTCGAAAAAAACGGAGCATATCCCAAAGGAAACAGAAAATTATTTGGGAACTACGAGACCAATTTGGTTCGTATTTTCCGGTATAGGATCGCAGTGGCCTGGCATGGGTGCGTATCGTGTTAAATCCGTTTTGATTTCTAAAAATGAAAATGATATATTTTATCCCGATACTTTTTTGTTTATTCGACTTGTTGAATTGTTATAAATAGGTACCGATCTGTTGAGATTCCCCGTCTTTGCCGAAGCTGTTAGAAAATGCGACGCCGTTTTACGACCGCGCGGTGTTGATATCATTGATATACTGACAAATAAAGACAAATCTACTTTTGACAATATTTTGCATTTGTTTGTGGGTATCGCGGCAGTACAGGTGAGCAGTATATAATTATGCGACACATATTCCCGATATTATTGGCATAATAAAAATTTTTTTGAATTAAAAATGTCAGAAATTAAAATAATTATCAAAATTATTATTAATTAATAATAATTATACAATAAGATATGTTAATATAAAAAGTTATATATATTTAATTTTTTTAAAGTAAAACTAGAATGACTAGATATTACTTTAGTTAGCATTACTTTAATTAAGAATTTATCATTAAGATTTTAAGCGTGTAATATCATTCATTAAATTTGAGAGGTTTCTTATTATTCTTCACCGTATTCTGTGTGTGTGTGTGTGTGTGTGATATAATATGAATTTTATAGATTGGTCTGGTCGATCTCCTCACATCGTTGGGCATCGTACCGGATAATATTATTGGTCACTCCGCCGGAGAGCTCGGTTGCGCTTACGCAGACGGATGCTTCACCACCGAACAAATGATCTTATCAGCGTACTCGAGAGGTTTAGCGTTTATCAAAACTAAAGTAATTTTTGGTTCGATGGTGGCTGTTGGTCTTGGCTACGAGGACATCAAAGATATGTGCTCACCCGACATCGAAGTGGCTTGTCATAATGCTGCTGACAGTAGCACCATTAGTGGACCCGCTGAATCAATGAAAGAATTTGTCGCCCAATTGCAGGTTCTATTATTGTCTAACTTACTGTTTTTTTTAAATAAAAAAATTCTTTTAATCTTTATTGATAAAAAATATAACAGATGTATGCAAATTTATTTTTATTATTTTAAACGGATTTAAATGTGATATTTTAACAATGCAAAACGCGACGCTAAAACAATTTCCAGCGTGTTAATTAAAATCTAACAATACACGCGACATTTGTGTACGTATATGACGTTTCTTTGTGGTTTTATTTATCACGTTTTCGAATTATAAATATTTCCCAACAATATCTTTTTTTTTCAATATTTGTTCCAACCAAGTTTACGTACATTTAACCAGGCTAAGCAAATCTTCGCGAAGGAAGTGCCATGCAGCAACATACCCTATCACAGTCGTTACATCGCGCCCGTCGGGCCAAAACTTCTGGCTTATCTGAACGAGGTAATTCCTCAACCGAAGCCACGCAGCCGGAAATGGGTGAGCTCGTCTGTACCGCGCAACAAATGGTCCACCGCGTTTGCCAAGTTGTCGTCCGCGGAATACCACACCAACAATCTTCTGAATCCCGTACTATTCGAAGAAACGGCGCGTATGATCCCGAAGGATGCCGTGACCATCGAAATCGCACCCCACGGTCTACTGCAAGCTATCCTGAGACGATCCCTCGGCTCGGGAGTCACGAATATCGCGCTCACCCAGCGCGGTCACAGAGACAACGTCGAGGTTTTCCTGCAAGCGATCGGCAAGCTCTACAATACAGGATTACAACCGAATATTGCGAGTCTCTATCCGCCCATCGAGTATCCAGTTAGTTGCGATACGCCAATGATCTCACCTTCTGTTAGGTAGGTTTGCAGAAATCATCTAAATTATGTTCAAAATGTTTGGTTATCTGAAATAAAACAAGAATTCTTTTCATCTAATGTATTAAAATGTAACTGTCCTTCGTCATTACGCTTACGAAGTTCCAATTAACAAGAAAAATGAAGGAAAATTGCACGAAAATTATTTTGAGAATCCTATTAAGTTTTATTGAGAGATTGATTAACATAATAAACTGAAACAAATAATTTGATTTTCTTCAAGATGGGAACACACTGACGACTGGTACGTAACGTCGTATAAGACGCAAGAGAAGATCATTTCCGGAGAGAGAGTCGTTTCTTTTTCGGCAGCTGACGAGACTTATGAATATATGACCGGTCATGTTATCGATGGGAAGAATTTAATACCCGCTATAGGATACCTTGCTATGGTTTGGGAAAGTATTGGTATGTTGCATGGGCAAATGCACACAGAGCTATCGGTCATCTTCGAAGATGTCAGCTTCATCCGTGCTACTTATCTACCGAAAGAAGGCGAAATTAACTTAACAGTGATGGTTCAAAAAGGTATTCTCGATGTTTCTATTCATACAAAACATATACAGAGTACTACCGTGATTAACAATCATTGCCATTTTATCGACATGTCTTAACTTACATATCAATTGCATTTAACAATTTATAGTCCCAAGACAAAGTCATGGCAACAATCGCATTTATTTATATCTTATATGGGATGCATATTAATTCATTTTTAATCTTAAAAGATTTAATCTTTTTGATTGCTGCTCGAAATTTTCATGTGATTGAAAAATTCCTGAATTTTAAATTTTCGAACTGTGCAAGCCTGAAGTTTGTATATTCAAACATTTGTATATGTTCTCATTAATTATAATCAACTAGAACACTACAAGCGCGCGCTACGCGCGCGCCATTTTTTTAATTTTTCATACATATATATATAGGTATAATTAAATTGAAGTTTTATGCATATATATATACAAGATACAGCATTTTTCCTCTCTTGAAATTGCTGTATTAAATCAATTTATTGTTGCCTCTTTTCCGCAATGCCGATTGGTTCTTTCCTTGTGCTTACTTTGTGAGTGACTGTCATTGTATATGTATATTTTGAAAAATCTCGAAAAAACCTAAGCAGTAGTATCTTTAATTGGAAAAAACGGAAGTAACAAGTGGTAGACGTAATCTTTGTATGTATCTCGAAAAATCTCGAAAAAACCTAAGCAGTAGTATCTTTATCTCGAAAAAACCGAAGTAACAAGTGGTAGACGTAATCTTTGTATCTCCAAAAATCTCGAAAAAACCTAAGCAGTAGTATTTTTATTTCTAAAAAATTATTACTCAAGTGATTATTTTACAATTACAAAAAAGAAATGATATCTCTTTTTAAATTACAGCGCCAATTACAGAGAACATTTTTCGAGATCGAGGTATAATATTACCACACTGCTTTTCTTCAATTAGAATAAAAGATTGAATCATGAAGAATTACACAGAGGTAACAGTACAAAATACAAATATTTTATTAAAATATTTAAACCCAACAAGGGAATACAAGGTATTTAAATACAAAGTTTATATATGTATTTTTAAAAGATTTAATCGCATCGCAAAGAATTACAGAGGTAACAGTACAAAAAATAAAAATATTTTATTCAAATACATAAATTTTTCTTGTCAAAAAACTTGGCGCTGCTAGAGAGAGAAAGAGAGAGAGAGAAACACCTTTTATCCTATACTTAATCATAAGCCGCATTATTCGAGAGAAAGAGAGACCTTTTACAAATGTAAATACACACATCACCCACATTCACTCGCTCGCACATACACACCAGGCTGACCTAATTTTGAGGTCTAGCAGCGCCAAGTTTTTTGACAAGAAAAATTTATGTATTTGAATAAAATATTTTTATTTTTTGTACTGTTACCTCTGTAATTCTTTGCGATGCGATTAAATCTTTTAAAATACATATATAAACTTTGTATTTAAATACCTTGTATTCCCTTGTTGGGTTTAAATATTTTAATAAAATATTTGTATTTTGTACTGTTACCTCTGTGTAATTCTTCATGATTCAATCTTTTATTCTAATTGAAGAAAAGCAGTGTGGTAATATTATACCTCGATCTCGAAAAATGTTCTCTGTAATTGGCGCTGTAATTTAAAAAGAAATATCATTTCTTTTTTGTAATTGTAAAATAATCACTTGAGTAATAATTTTTTAGAAATAAAAATACTACTGCTTAGGTTTTTTCGAGATCTTTGGAGATACAAAGATTACGTCTACCACTTGTTACTTCGGTTTTTTCGAGATAAAGATACTACTGCTTAGGTTTTTTCGAGATTTTTCGAGATACATACAAAGATTACGTCTACCACTTGTTACTTCCGTTTTTTCGAGGTAAAGATACTACTGCTAAGGTTTTTTCGAGATTTTTCAAAATACAAAAATTACGTCTATCACTTGTTACTTAGATTTTTGTGAGGTATAATACTACCACTGTTTTTTTTTCGAGGTAACAACATACACACTACTATGCGTGTACTTGGCGCCTTTCTTTACCTTTTTTTTAAAAAAGGTAATTTTGTACAGATATCACGCTTTTTTGTAGTATTACGCATTGTATAAACTATATGTACAGAGTGTTATTTCGAGGTATTAATAATACGACATAATCTTTTTAATCATAAAACTTACAAACTAACGGAAAAAGATTCGTATCTTAAATGCTAATAATTTTTTTAATAATACTAAAAATATATAAATAAAAATATATATAATATCTAAATAATAACATAATTAATGATATACAAGAGCTTTTGTCGCGCATATCGATTTTCAATAATGAATAGATATTGTAACAAATACGTTTTACGTTCATTCAAAAACAAATTATGTGTACACATAATAAAAATTGTATGAATTAAAATTGTGTATACACATAATAAAAATGCGGAATTATTTTTATGTCAGACATAATTTTAATTCATCCAATTTTTATTCTAGACATAATTTTAATTTGTCCAGTTTTTATTATGTCTAGACATAATTTTAATTCAACGAATTTTTATTATGTCATGACATAATTTTAGTTCTGCCGCTAGGAAATTTTTAAGTCGATTCTTATGAATCAAGCTTGAATTCGATGTCTAGGTATCCCAGGTTGCCGATAACGGGTTACAAATAATGCGCTCCATAGTTTTCGGTGTCCAGGTGTAATAATACGTTGAATTCGATGTCTAGGTGTCCCACGTTGCCGATGACGAGATCCACATAGTGCGCTCCGTAGTTTTCGGTGTCTACGTGTATTAATACCTCAAATTTGATATTTACGTGTCCTACATTCGGATTTAAAGTTATTAATACACCTAGTCACCAAAAACTACGGAGCGCACTATGTGGATCCCGTCATCGGCAACCAGGGACACGTGGACATCGAATTTAAGAAATTAATACACGTAGACACCGAAAACTACGGAGCTCACTATCTAGACATCGTCATCGGCAACCTGGGACACCTAGACATTGCATTCAACGTACGATTACACCTAGACATCGAAAACTATGAAGCACACTATCTGGATCCCGTCATCGGCAACCTGGAACACGTGGACATCAAATTCAAGGTATTAATACACATAGACACCGAAAACTACGGAGCGCACTATGTGGACCTCGTCATCGGCAACTTGGGACACCTAGACATCGAATTCAACGTACGATTACACCTGGACACCGAAAACTATGAAGCGCACTATCTGGACATCGTCATCGGCAACCTGGGACACCTAGACATTGCATTCAACGTACGATTACACCTGGACATCGAAAACTATGAAGCGCACTATCTGGATCCCGTCATCGACAACCTGGGACACGTGGACATCGAATTCAAGGTATTAATACACATAGACACCGAAAACTACGGAGCGCACTATGTGGACCTCGTCATCGGCAACTTGGGACACCTAGACATCGAATTCAACGTACGATTACACCTGGACACCGAAGACTATGAAGCGCACTATCTGGATCCCGTCATCGGCAACCTGGGACACGTGGACATCGAATTCAAGGTATTAATACACGTAGACACCGAAAACTACAGAGCGCACTATGTGGACCTCGTCATCGGCAACTTGGGACACCTAGACATCGAATTCAACGTACGATTACACCTGGACACCGAAAACTATGAAGCGCACTATCTGGATCCCGTCATCGGCAACCTGGGACACCTAGACATTGCATTCAACGTATTATTACACCTGGACACCAAAAACTACGGAGCTCACTATCTAGACATCGTCATCGGCAACCTGGGACACGTGGACATCGAATTTAAGGTATTAATACACGTGAACACCGAAAACTACGGAGCGCACTATTTAGACATCGTCATCGGCAACCTGGGACACGTGGACATCGAATTCAAGGTATTAATATACGTAGACACCGAAAACTACGGAGCGCACTATGTGGACCTCGTCATCGGCAACCTAGAACACGTAGACATCGAATTCAACGTATTATTACACATGGACACCGAAAACTACGAAGCGCACTATGTGGACCTCGTCATCGGCAACCTGGGACACCTAGACATCGAATTCAACGTACGATTACACCTGGACACCGAAAACTATGAAGCGCACTATCTGGACATCGTCATCGGCAACCTGGGACACCTAGACATTGCATTCAACGTACGATTACACCTGGACATCAAAAACTATGAAGCGCACTATCTGGATCCCGTCATCGGCAACCTGGGACACGTGGACATCGAATTCAAGGTATTAATACACATAGACACCGAAAACTACGGAGCGCACTATGTGGACCTCGTCATCGGCAACTTGGGACACCTAGACATCGAATTCAACGTACGATTACACCTGGACACCGAAAACTATGAAGCGCACTATCTGGATCCCGTCATCGGCAACCTGGGACACGTGGACATCGAATTCAAGGTATTAATACACGTAGACACCGAAAACTACGGAGCGCACTATGTGGACCTCGTCATCGGCAACTTGGGACACCTAGACATCGAATTCAACGTACGATTACACCTGGACACCGAAAACTATGAAGCGCACTATCTGGATCCCGTCATCGGCAACCTGGGACACCTAGACATTGCATTCAACGTATTATTACACCTGGACACCAAAAACTACGGAGCTCACTATCTAGACATCGTCATCGGCAACCTGGGACACGTGGACATCGAATTTAAGGTATTAATACACGTGAACACCGAAAACTACGGAGCGCACTATTTAGACATCGTCATCGGCAACCTGGGACACGTGGACATCGAATTCAAGGTATTAATATACGTAGACACCGAAAACTACGGAGCGCACTATGTGGACCTCGTCATCGGCAACCTAGAACACGTAGACATCGAATTCAACGTATTATTACACATGGACACCGAAAACTACGAAGCGCACTATGTGGACCTCGTCATCGGCAACCTGGGACACCTAGAAATCGAATTCAAGGTATTAATACACGTAGACACCGAAAACTACGGAGCTCACTATCTAAACATCGTCATCGGCAACCTGGGACACGTGGACATCGAATTCAAGGTATTAATACACATAGACACCGAAAACTACGGAGCGCACTATGTGGACCTCGTCATCGGCAATTTGGGACACCTAGACATCGAATTCAACGTACGATTACACCTGGACACCGAAAACTATGAAGCGCACTATCTGGATCCCGTCATCGGCAACCTGGGACACGTGGACATCGAATTCAAGGTATTAATACACGTAGACACCGAAAACTACGGAGCGCACTATGTGGACCTTGTCATCGGCAACTTGGGACACCTAGACATCGAATTCAACGTACGATTACACCTGGACACCGAAAACTACGGAGCGCACTATGTGGACCTCGTCATCGGCAATTTGGGACACCTAGACATCGAATTCAACGTACGATTACACCTGGACACCGAAAACTATGAAGCGCACTATCTGGATCCCGTCATCGGCAACCTGGGACACGTGGACATCGAATTCAAGGTATTAATACACGTAGACACCGAAAACTACGGAGCGCACTATGTGGACCTCGTCATCGGCAACTTGGGACACCTAGACATCGAATTCAACGTACGATTACACCTGGACACCGAAAACTATGAAGCGCACTATCTGGATCCCGTCATCAGCAACCTGGGACACCTAGACATCGCATTCAACGTATTATTACACCTGGACACCGAAAACTACGGAGCTCACTATCTAGACATCGTCATCGGCAACCTGGGACACGTGGACATCGAATTTAAGGTATTAATACAGGTGAACACCGAAAACTACGGAGCGCACTATTTAGACATCGTCATCGGCAACCTGGGACACGTGGACATCGAATTCAAGGTATTAATATACGTAGACACCGAAAACTACGGAGCGCACTATGTGGACCTCGTCATCGGCAACCTAGAACACGTAGACATCGAATTCAACGTACGATTACACCTAGACACCGAAAACTATGAAGCGCACTATCTGGATCCCGTCATCGGCAACCTGGAACACGTGGACATCGAATTCAAGGTATTAATATACGTAGACACCGAAAACTACGGAGCTCACTATCTAGACATCGTCATCGGCAACCTGGGACACCTAGACGTCGCATTCAACGTACGATTACACCTAGACACCGAAAACTATGAAGCGCACTATCTGGATTCCGTCATCGGCAACCTGGAACACGTGGACATCGAATTCAAGGTATAAATACACGTAGACACCGAAAACTACGGAGCGCACTATGTGGACCTCGTCATCGGCAACCTGGAACACGTAGACATCGAATTCAACGTATTATTACACCTGGACACCGAAAACTATGAAGCGCACTATCTGTATTTCGTCATCGGCAACCTGGGATACCTAAACATCGAATTCAAGCTTGATTCATAAGAATCAATATATATTATATACAGGGTGTTAGAAATAAAAGTAACCAGCCGAATAGGGGGGGTAGATTGGGTCAAACTGAAAAGAAAAGTCTTATACCATGTTGCAAAATTCGCAATAGTTAACGAGTTATTAAATAAAACGTCTGAGCGAATGAGCGCTCAAGGAGCGATAGAGGCGGATCTCGGCTGACACGGTGCACGGCGCGCGGTGAGCGGTGAGGGGCGCGAGGCGCCCGGCCGGCGCGTGACGAGCGGCGAGTGGGGCGCGGCGCGGCGCAGCGACAGATGATATACACTGCGGCGAAAAAGTATTAGAGCCAGCACAGGTAGCACACGTATTGCATAGGCATTGCCGTAGCGTCTTACGCCTTAGATAATATTAATTAGTTTAGCTTGAATTATGTGTAATGGAAACATTTAATTTTAGTAAATTAAATTATTTTGCATGTCAAAGTTTACGAGGTTTACAAAGTTTTACTTTAACTTTTGTTTATGTTAGAATAACTTTAATGGTGCGTGTCTACCTGCAAGTAAAACTTTCGAGAGTAGCTTTCGAGATTGATTCTCGCAAATGGACATATTCCTGGAGAATGAATCTTAACGGAGAATGAATCGCAGCTCTCGGCGAGCGAACTTGTCAAACCTACTCGCAAATCGACACGACGTTATTTTACGCTCGGAGATCAGCTCGCCAAGCTCGAACGCTGTCCGTATTTTGAGAGCTACATGTTGAGAGTAAAAACCGAGATGGCAATAGTTATTTGTGCAACAAGTGCCGTAAGATAAAAATTCCCGGGTGCGGTGACCGCACTCGCCTTTTATTGAAGGAACTTATTGAATAATGCGGCAATCATGAATTATTGTAGAATACTACTGTGACAGAAATAAAAAAATTTCAAAATTGTTCATCATAAAATTTTAATATTTTTTTATTTCTGTCACAGTAGTATTCTACAATAGTTTATGATTTTCGCATTATTCAATAAGTTCCTTTGTGTCATCAAAGGAACAAACTTTTGCCATCTCGGTTTTTACTCTCAACATGTAGCTCTCAAAATACGAACAGCGTACGAGCTTGGCGAGCTGATCTCCGAGAGTAAAATAACGTTGTGTCGATTTGCGAGTAGGTTTTGACAAGTTCGCTCGCCGAGAGCTGCGATTCATTCTCCGTTAGATACTCTCCAGGAATATGTCCATTTGCGAGAATCAATCTCGAGAGCTACTCTCGAGAGTTTTACTCGCAGGTGGACACGCACCATAAGACGTTTTATTTTTTAAAAAATAAATGTATTAAAAGAACTCAAAATAATATTTAATTTCTACATGACATACGCATAAAATGTTAAGTTATCACGTTGACATGAATGTAACATATGAAAATCTTAAGAAAATAATAACATAGTTGTTGTATGTGTATTTTACATTGAAGTAATAATTAAATTTTGGTAACACAATGAAATTTTAACGTATACACACGATTTTTTGCTGCGTACGTGCCGCGTAACGCAACATTCTCGTACGTAATTTATGTACGTAAGGCGTAAGATACTACGGCAATGTACGTGCGTTGGCTCTTAGTCTCTCGCCTTTTCGATGGCAGGAAAATGATACGCTATCATTTCCACACCACCTTGCGGTAGATAGCTTGGTGCGTTTTTTTATAGTGGTTTCCCCGGTAGGCCTAATCCACTCTCATTATTTAATGCAAAAATTGTTCGAAGTGCCGTCCTCTCTCTCGTATGCAGAGTTCGGCCCTTCGTACAATATTGCGCGTCGCACGGTGCGCCATGTCCGGCGTAATAGTATCGAAGGCCGCAACAATAGCTTCACGTACCTCGTTTTCTCCATCATTACGCCGCTGCTCGATTAGACTTTTTATATGACCCCATACAAAAAAGTCTAATACATTTAAATCTGGCGACCGTGCCGGCCAGGCGATTGGGCCACCACGACCCATCCACCTATCCGGAAAACGCGCGTTTAATATTTCGCGCACTTGACGACTAAAATGAGCAGGAGCTCCGTCGTGCTGAAAAATTAGCTGCGCCCGTACGCGAAGAGGCACATCCGCGAGAAGAACCGGCAATTCGTTCTCGATAAAATTGGCATAAATATTGCCAGTTAAACGCGGTGGGAGGAAAAATGGACCGATATGGAAATAATGAATAAAAATGTTTCTTCACTTAGACAACAAGAGAAAATTGCTTTCTTTCTACTTTTACTTACCACTTGATTCCCGATTACTCCCGCCCATACGTTTATGGACCAGCGATATTGAAAATTGCCCTCACGGACGACGTGCGGGTTTTCATCCGACCAATAAACGTAATTCCGCGAATTGAATACGCCGTTTGGTGTAAACGTCGCTTCGTCGGTCCACAAAATGTTATCCGGGAAAGATAAATTCCGTCGACATTGCGCGAGGAACCCTGCGTATGTTTTTTTTGACAGTTTTAATTATTGTACACTCAAGTTACAGCGAATACAAAAAGTTGATAATGACAATACCTTCACAAAAACATATCCGTGGTTCTAGATCTCGCGCTAAAAGCTGTTGCACCCGCTGGTAGTGGTACGGATGCAAATCATTCTCTCGTAAAGTGCGATGCACCTCGTATCGAGAGAGATGAAACTCGCATGCTGCACGACGCACGCTGTTGTTCGGATTTTCATAAAATGCGTCGAGTATTCTCTCTTCGTCTTGCACTCGACGACGCACTGGTATATCTCTCCTATTATGCACAAGACACCCTGTCTCACGCAATTTTTGTCTAACGCATTTTTTTATGCTACGCATAAATTCGAGTCGCGGCACACGCATTTTTCTACGCTAGCAAGCAACTATTACATTTTTATATTCTTGAGAAGTAAATCTTATTGTCGCTATCAAATACCGCGTGAACACGAGTATTTTACGCAATTACATACGTACACATCGTTATGCATATTATGAATATCGAGTAAAGACGAGAAAAAATTAGCGGATTTGTTATCATATGAATCGCAGCCCGGCGCACTGCACTGATCGACTGATCCCGAGATTCCCGCGTATGTTTTTCTTTTGTTTACAGTCGCCGAAAGTCAATTGTTTCTGGCTAGATTCGCTTACACGACAACTTCTTGTGCAGTCGCGTAAACCTTCGCATAGTGATAGACAGCGACAATGCGATTTACTTCGGAGGAATATACCGATATGATAGTGGCCTATGGGCTAGCAGGTGAAAATACGCGTGCCGCGGCTCGGATATATGCAGAACGATTTCCCGGGCGTGTGCATCCAACACGTCGTACTATTTATCGTGTTGTGCAAAAATTGCGTGAGACAGGGTGTCTTGTGCATAATAGGAGAGATATACCAGTGCGTCGTCGAGTGCAAGACGAAGAGAGAATACTCGACGCATTTTATGAAAATCCGAACAACAGCGTGCGTCGTGCAGCATGCGAGTTTCATCTCTCTCGATACGAGGTGCATCGCACTTTACGAGAGAATGATTTGCATCCGTACCACTACCAGCGGGTGCAACAGCTTTTAGCGCGAGATCTAGAACCACGGATATGTTTTTGTGAAGGTATTGTCATTATCAACTTTTTGTATTCGCTGTAACTTGAGTGTACAATAATTAAAACTGTCAAAAAAAACATACGCAGGGTTCCTCGCGCAATGTCGACGGAATTTATCTTTCCCGGATAACATTTTGTGGACCGACGAAGCGACGTTTACACCAAACGGCGTATTCAATTCGCGGAATTACGTTTATTGGTCGGATGAAAACCCGCACGTCGTCCGTGAGGGCAATTTTCAATATCGCTGGTCCATAAACGTATGGGCGGGAGTAATCGGGAATCAAGTGGTAAGTAAAAGTAGAAAGAAAGCAATTTTCTCTTGTTGTCTAAGTGAAGAAACATTTTTATTCATTATTTCCATATCGGTCCATTTTTCCTCCCACCGCGTTTAACTGGCAATATTTATGCCAATTTTATCGAGAACGAATTGCCGGTTCTTCTCGCGGATGTGCCTCTTCGCGTACGGGCGCAGCTAATTTTTCAGCACGACGGAGCTCCTGCTCATTTTAGTCGTCAAGTGCGCGAAATATTAAACGCGCGTTTTCCGGATAGGTGGATGGGTCGTGGTGGCCCAATCGCCTGGCCGGCACGGTCGCCAGATTTAAATGTATTAGACTTTTTTGTATGGGGTCATATAAAAAGTCTAATCGAGCAGCGGCGTAATGATGGAGAAAACGAGGTACGTGAAGCTATTGTTGCGGCCTTCGATACTATTACGCCGGACATGGCGCACCGTGCGACGCGCAATATTGTACGAAGGGCCGAACTCTGCATACGAGAGAGAGGACGGCACTTCGAACAATTTTTGCATTAAATAATGAGAGTGGATTAGGCCTACCGGGGAAACCACTATAAAAAAACGCACCAAGCTATCTACCGCAAGGTGGTGTGGAAATGATAGCGTATCATTTTCCTGCCATCGAAAAGGCGAGAGACCAAGAGCCAACGCACGTACATTGCCGTAGTATCTTACGCCTTACGTACATAAATTACGTACGAGAATGTTGCGTTACGCGGCACGTACGCAGCAAAAAATCGTGTGTATACGTTAAAATTTCATTGTGTTACCAAAATTTAATTATTACTTCAATGTAAAATACACATACAACAACTATGTTATTATTTTCTTAAGATTTTCATATGTTACATTCATGTCAACGTGATAACTTAACATTTTATGCGTATGTCATGTAGAAATTAAATATTATTTTGAGTTCTTTTAATACATTTATTTTTTAAAAAATAAAACGTCTTATGGTGCGTGTCCACCTGCGAGTAAAACTCTCGAGAGTAGCTCTCGAGATTGATTCTCGCAAATGGACATATTCCTGGAGAGTATCTAACGGAGAATGAATCGCAGCTCTCGGCGAGCGAACTTGTCAAAACCTACTCGCAAATCGACACAACGTTATTTTACTCTCGGAGATCAGCTCGCCAAGCTCGTACGCTGTTCGTATTTTGAGAGCTACATGTTGAGAGTAAAAACCGAGATGGCAAAAGTTTGTTCCTTTGATGACACAAAGGAACTTATTGAATAATGCGAAAATCATAAACTATTGTAGAATACTACTGTGACAGAAATAAAAAAATATTAAAATTTTATGATGAACAATTTTGAAATTTTTTTATTTCTGTCACAGTAGTATTCTACAATAATTCATGATTGCCGCATTATTCAATAAGTTCCTTCAATAAAAGGCGAGTGCGGTCACCGCACCCGGGAATTTTTATCTTACGGCACTTGTTGCACAAATAACTATTGCCATCTCGGTTTTTACTCTCAACATGTAGCTCTCAAAATACGGACAGCGTTCGAGCTTGGCGAGCTGATCTCCGAGCGTAAAATAACGTCGTGTCGATTTGCGAGTAGGTTTGACAAGTTCGCTCGCCGAGAGCTGCGATTCATTCTCCGTTAAGATTCATTCTCCAGGAATATGTCCATTTGCGAGAATCAATCTCGAAAGCTACTCTCGAAAGTTTTACTTGCAGGTAGACACGCACCATTAAAGTTATTCTAACATAAACAAAAGTTAAAGTAAAACTTTGTAAACCTCGTAAACTTTGACATGCAAAATAATTTAATTTACTAAAATTAAATGTTTCCATTACACATAATTCAAGCTAAACTAATTAATATTATCTAAGGCGTAAGACGCTACGGCAATGCCTATGCAATACGTGTGCTACCTGTGCTGGCTCTAATACTTTTTCGCCGCAGTGTATATCATCTGTCGCTGCGCCGCGCCGCGCCCCACTCGCCGCTCGTCACGCGCCGGCCGGGCGCCTCGCGCCCCTCACCGCTCACCGCGCGCCGTGCACCGTGTCAGCCGAGATCCGCCTCTATCGCTCCTTGAGCGCTCATTCGCTCAGACGTTTTATTTAATAACTCGTTAACTATTGCGAATTTTGCAACATGGTATAAGACTTTTCTTTTCAGTTTGACCCAATCTACCCCCCCTATTCGGCTGGTTACTTTTATTTCTAACACCCTGTATATACTTAATTTAACTAAATAGAAATCTTTCTTCTGACCGATAAGTTTATCGACTTTTAATAATTTACCTACTAGATCGTTCGAAATACGCGCGCGATATCGAAACTGGCGATACCTGCGCCGCCAGTGTCGAAAAAGTGAAAGGGACATTTTCTCTGATCACGTGATATGGCATGAGAGACGGTCGACGTGGAAGAAGAAGAAGAAGAAGTATCTTAAAAATAAATTTTCCCATTTGGACTTTGCGTCGCAATATCTCCGCTCGTAGGGCACGTAGCGGAATATTATGAGAGAGACCCCCCCCTAATTGGACCCCAAGCTATCGATCAAGCCTACTTAGAACTTGATCCGTTCACTCGTTATCGAGATCTCAACATCTCGGGTACTCGCAACCCGTCGCGTCGCGTAAAAGAGTCACGGTGCGGTCTCGCTCCGCGTGTACTTGGCGCGAGACACTACCGTGTCTCTTGATGTTGTTACCTCAAAAAAAGAGAAAGTGGTAGTATTATACCTCGAAAAAATATAAGTAACAAGTGGTAGACATAATCTTTATATCTCGAAAAATCTCGAAAAAATCTAAGCTGTAGTATCTTTATTTCCAAAAAATTATAACCCAAGTGATACACATCACAAAATTATGTTACCTTATCAAAAAGAAGAGTCGCGCTTCAAGTGATTTATTACAATTACAAAAAAGAAATGATATCTCTTTAAATTACAGCGCCAATTACAGAGAGAACATATATATTGCCTCAAAAAATAATTGTTGCACTACTTTGAAAAATCTTTACATTGTGTCAATTAAAAAAGAATATATGATAACAATTTTACAAGATTAAAAAATTTTATTTAAATTTCACAAGGGAATACAAGATATTTAAATACAAAGTTTACATGTGTATTTTTTAGTGGTCACAAAGAATTACAGAGGTAACAGTACAAAATAAAAATATTTTATTAAAATATCCAACGAGGGAATACAATTTGTATTTAAATAAAGTTTATATGTATTTTTCAATAGAATAAAAGATTTAATCACAAAGAATTACAGAGGTAACAGTACAAAATAAAAATATTTTATTAAAATACATAAATTTTTCTTGTAAAAATACTTGGCGCTGCTAGACCTCGAAATTTTAAATAAATAAGGACAACAATAAATAAAAATAATTCAGAGAAGAATGCGACGAGAGTAACAAAATGATTATCAGCGTGGTGTAAATGTGCGAGCGAGTGATATGGGTGTGCGTGACGACGGCGAATAATGCGGCTTATAATTAATAAGTCTAGGATAAGTTTATTTATTTATTTAAAATTTCGAGGTCTAGCAGCGCCAAGTATTTTTACAAGAAAAATTTATGTATTTTAATAAAATATTTTTATTTGT